>JAODAL010037284.1:0-40612 GCA_025379985.1 Phyllomedusa bahiana | reverse complement strand
ATGCAGGGTGTGGTTACCATGTCCAGGAGGGCACTGCAGTGTGATGGTTACCTTTGGCCATGACCAGGGAGGTGCACTGCATTTTGATGGTTACCATGGCATGTCCAGGGAGGTGCACTGCAGTGAGATGGTTACCATGGCCATGTCCAGGGAGGTGCACTGCAGTGAGATGGTTACCATGGCCATGTCCAGGGAGGTGCACTGCAGTGAGATGGTTACCATGGCCATGTCCAGGGAGGTGCACTGCAGTGTGATGGTTACCATGTCCAGGGAGGTGCACTGCAGGGTGATGGTTACCATGGTCAAGTCCAGGGATGTGCACAGCAGGGTGATGGTTACCATGGTCATGTCCTGGGATGTGCACTGCAGTGTGATGGTTACCATGTCCAGGGAGGTGCACTGCAGGGTGATGGTTACCATGGTCATGTCCAGGGAGGTGCACTGCAGGGTGATGGTTACCATGGTCATGTCCAGGAGTGCACTGCAGGTGATGGTTACCAAGCCAGGGAGGTGCACTGCAGGGTGATGGTTACCATGACCAGGGAGGTGCACTGCAGGTGATGGTTCACCATGGATCCAGGGAGGTGCACTGCAGGGTGATGGTTACCATGACCATGTCCAGGGAGGTGCACTGCAGTGTGACGGTTACCATGGTTATGTCCAGGGATGTGCACTGCAGGGTGATGGTTACCATGGCCATGTCCAGGGATGTGCACTGCAGTGTGATGGTTACCATGTCCAGGGAGGTGCACTGCAGTGTGATGGTTACCATGGTTATGTCCAGGGAGGTGCACTGCAGGGTGATGGTTACCATGACCAGGGAGGTGCACTGCAGTGTGATGGTTACCATGACCATGTCCAGGGAGGTGCACTGCAGTGTGATGGTTACCATGGTTATGTCCAGGGATGTGCACTGCAGTGTGATGGTTACCATGGCCATGTCCAGGGATGTGCACTGCAGTGTGATGGTTACCATGGTTATGTCCAGGGATGTGCACTGCAGGGTGATGGTTACCATGTCCAGGGACGTGGAGTGCAGGGTGATGGTTACCATGGTTTGCCAGGGAGGTGCACTGCAGTGTTGATGGTTACCATGTCCAGGGATGTGCACTGCAGTGTGATGGTTACCATGGCCATGTCCAGGGAGGTGCACTGCAGTGTGATGGTTACCATGGTTATGTCCAGGGAGGTGCACTGCAGTGTGATGGTTACCATGGCCATGTCCAGGGAGGTGCACTGCAGGGTGATGGTTACCATGGCCATGTCCAGGGAGGTGCACTGCAGTGTGATGGTTACCATGGTTATGTCCAGGGAGGTGCACTGCAGGGTGATGGTTACCATGGTTATGTCCAGGGATGTGCACTGCAGGGTGATGGTTACCATGGCCATGTCCAGGGATGTGCACTGCAGGGTGATGGTTACCATGGTTATGTCCAGGGATGTGCACTGCAGTGTGATGGTTACCATGGTTATGTCCAGGGAGGTGCACTGCAGTGTGATGGTTACCATGTCCAGGGAGGTGCACTGCAGTGTGATGGTTACCATGGACCATGTCCATGGAGGTTGAAACTGCAGGTGATGGTTCCCCATGGTTATGTCCAGGGTTTGTGCACTGCAGTGTGATGGTTACCAGGGCCATGTCAGGGAGGTGCACTGCGTGTGATGGTTACCATGGTTATGTCCAGGGATGTGCAACTGCAGTGTGATGGTTACCATGACATGTCCAGGGAGTGCACTGCAGTGTGATGGTTTAACCATGGTTGTCCAGGGATGTGCACAGCAGTGTGATGGTTTTCCATGACCATGTCCAGGGAGGTGCACTCCCAGGTGATGGTTACCATGGTTTTTGTCCAGGATGTGCACGAGTGTGATGGTTTAAACCATGGCCTTGTCCGGGGATGTGCACTGAGGTGGATGTGTACATGTCCAGGGAGTGCACTGCAGGCGAGGGTTTTACCACGGCCAGGCCAAGAGGTGCACTGCAGTGCGATGGTTACCATGACCATGTCCAGGGAGGTGCACTGCAGGGTGATGGTTACCATGGCCATGTCCAGGGATGTGCACTGCAGTGTGATGGTTACCATGGCCAGGGATGGGCACTCCCAGTGGTGATGGTTACCAGGGTTATGTCCAGGGAGGTGAAACTGCAGTGGATGGTTACCATTTTTCCAGGGATTGCACTGCGGGTGTGATTGGTTACCATGGTTATGTCCCATGGATGTGCACTGCAGTGGTGATGGTTACCATGGTTATGTCCATGGATGTGCACTGCAGGGTGATGGTTACTATGACCAGGGATGTGCACTGCAGTGTGATGGTTACCATGGTTATGTGCTGGGAGGTGCACTGCAGTGTGATGGTTACCATGTCCAGGGAGGTGCACTGCAGGGTGATGGTTACCATGACCATGACCAGGGAGGTGCACTGCAGTGTGATGGTTACCATGGTTATGTCCAGGGATGTGCACTGCAGTGTGATGGTTACCATGGCCATGTCCAGGGATGTGCACTGCAGGGTGATGGTTACCATGGTCATGTCCAGGGATGTGCACTGCAGTGTGATGGTTACCATGGTCATGTCCAGGGAGGTGCACTGCAGTGTGATGGTTACCATGGCCATACTCATAAGATTCCAGACGAGCCCCCAATAATATACTCATAAGATTCTAGACAAGCCCCAATAATATACTCATAAGATTCCAGACGAGCCCCCAATAATATACTCATAAGATTCCAGACAAGCCCCCAATAATATACTCATAAGATTCCAGACGAGCCCCCAATAATATACTCATAAGATTCCAGACGAGCCCCCAATAATATACTCATAAGATTCCAGAGAAGCCCCCAATAATATACTCATAAGATTCTAGACAAGCCCCAATAATATACAAAAGACCCAAAAGCCCCCAAAATTACTATAAGTTTCCCAAAAAAACCCCCCAATAATATATCATAAGTTTCCCAGAGACCCCCAAAAAAATTACTCATAAGATTAAACGAGCCCCAAATTTTATCAAAATCCAGAGACCCCCCAAAAATATATCATAAGTTTCAACGGCCCCAATAATTACTCATAAGCCCCGAAAAGCCCCAAAATATACCAAAAATTCCAGCGACCCCCAAAAATACCAAAGTTTAACAAACCCCCCAAAATTATTTAAAAGTTTCCCAGACACCCCAAAAATATATATAAGATTCAGACAACCCCCCAAAAATTTTTAAAATCTAAGCCCGGGAAACCCCCAAAATATACTAATAAGTTTCCAGACGAGCCCCCAAAAATAATTAAGATCCAAGGGACCCCAAAATATACTCATAAGAAGACAAAGGCCCCATTAAATATCTCAAAAAATTTCCCAAAGATAAACCCCCCAATAATATAATCATAAGATTTCCAGACAAGCCCCCAATAATATACTTATGGGTTCCCAACAAGCCCCCTATAAAAACCCCCAAAAAGATTCCAGACAACCCCAAAAATAAATCCCAAAAATTTCCAGACGGCCCCCCAAATAACATTTTCATAAAAAAACCAAAACCCCAATAATTACATAAATTCTAGACAACCCAATTATACTCAAAATCCAGACAAGCCACCAATAATATACTCATAAGATTCAAGACGAGCCCCCAATAACATACTCATAAGATTCAAGACAAGACCCCAAATATTATACGCATAAGACTCCAGACGAGCCCCCAAAAATATATATCAAAGTTTCCCAACAACCCAAATAATATACGCATAAGTTTCCCCACCAGCCCCCAGTAATATACTCATAAGATTCCACAGCCCCCAATAATATACTCATAAGATTTAGAAAACCCCCAAAAATAAATCAAAAGATTCCAGAGAACCCCCCTTTTAATTATTCAAAGAACCCGGACGAGCCCCCAATAATATACTCATAAGAATCCAGACAAGTCCCAATAATATACTCATAAAAAATCCAAAAAAGCCCCCCCCAAAAAAATATTATAAGCTCCAAAAAACCCCCCAAATTTTAAATCATAAATTCAAGACGAGCCCCAAATAATATAGCATAAACCCAGCAGCCCTAATAACTAAAGATTCCAAGAAGCCCCCAAAATAAACTCATAAGATTCCAGCAAGCCTCAATAATATACTCGAAAGACCAGACGACCCCAATTATATACTCTAAATTAAAAAGAGACCCCCCCAATAAAAAAACCCAAATTTTTTCCACACAAGCCCCCAGTAATATACTCATAAGATTCAAGACGAGCCCCCAATAATATACGCATAAGTTTCCACACAAGCCCAGAGTAATATCCATAAATTCAAGACGACCCCCACAAAAATATACCTAAGTTTCCAATGGCCCCCAAAATATACTCATAAAATCCAGAAAAACCCCCATTTTTACTTATAAGTTCCCAGACGACCCCCCCAATAATATACTCATAAGAATCCAGACAAGTCCCCAATAATATACTCATAAGCTCCCAGACGAGCCCCAATAATATACTCAAAAAGTTTCCCAGACGACCCCAAATAACATCCCAAAAGATTAAAGACCCCCCCAATAATATACTCTAAAATCCGCGACCCCCCAATAATATACTATAAGTTTTCCGAGAAGCCCCCAAAAAATAAACTCATAGAACCAAAAAGCCCCCAATAATAAACTCATAAGAACCAACAAGCCCCAATAATATACCAAAATTCCAGCACCCCCCAAAAAATTACCTAAGAATCCAGACACCCCTAAATAATTGCTCGAAAGATTCCAGACGAGCCCCATTATATACTCATAAGATTCAAGACGAGCCCCCAATAATATCCCAAAAGTTCCACACAACCCCCAATAATATACCCATAAGTTTCCAAAAACCCCCCCAAAAATTACTCATAAAAATCCAGACAACCCCCCAAAAAAAACCCACAAGAACCAAAAAGCCCCCAAATAAATACCTAAGCCCCCGACGACTCCAATATATACTCATAAGATTCCAGAGAAGCCCCCAATAATATACGCATAAGATTCTAGACAAGCCCCAAAAAACCGTAATTTTCCAGACAAACCCCCAATAATTACGCAAAGTTTAAAACCACAAGCCCCAAAAATATACTCTAAGATTAAAGCGACCCCCCAATAATATACCAAAATTTTTCCACACAACCCCCATAATTACTCATAAGAATCCAGAAAACCCCCAAAAATATACCAAAAGAACCCAGACAACCCCTCAATAATAACTCATAGCTCCCAACAGCCCCTAATAACATACTCATAAGATTCAAGACACCCCAAAATTATATCATAACCCCCGCGAGCCCCCAAAAATATATCATAAAATCCAGCAGCCCCAATAATATACTCAAAAAGATTCCAGACGCCCCCAAAACTACTCTAAGATTCCAAAAAGCCCCCAAAAATATAGCAAAAGTTTCCAGGGAAGCCCCAATAATAAAAACTCAAAAATTCCAGATGAGCTCCAATAATATACTCAAAGTTTTCCAAAGGGAGCCCCCAAAAAATTTACGCAAAATCTAGACAACCCCAATAATATACTATAAGATTCCAGTGACCCCCCAATAAAATTCTCATAAAAACGCAGAGACCCCCCAGTGATATACTCAAAAATTTCCAGACGACCCCCAATAATATACCATAAGATTCCAACACCCCCCCAATAATGACTCATAAGATTCCGACGACCCCCCAAAATGTACCAAAGAACCCAAGACACCCCCAAAAATATCTCATAAGTTTACACACAACCCCCCAAAAATATACTATAATTCCAGCAGACCCCAATAATATACTCATAAGATTCCAGACGAGACCCCAATAATATACTCATAAGATTCCAGAGGGCCCCAAAAATTTTACTCAAAAGATTCCAGGAACCCCCCAATAATTACCAAAAATTCCCGACGGCCCCAATAATATACTCATAAGCTCCCAGACGAGCCCCCAATAATATACTTTTAAGGGATCAGACGACCCCCAATAAAATCAAAAGATTCAAACAACCCCAAAAATATACTCATAAGATACCAGACAAGCCCCCAATAATTACTCATAAATTCTAGACACCCCAATAATATACCATAAATTCCAACGCCCCCCAAAAATATCTCTTAAGTTCCCAGAGACCCCCCAAAAATATACTCATAAGTTTCCCAGCGACCCCCAATATACTCATAAGTTCCCAGAGGGCCCCCCAATAATTACTCTAAGTTCCAGAAAACCCCCCAAAATATACCTAAGTTCCAGAGAACCCTCCAAAAATAACTCAAAAGATTCCCAGACCCCCCCAATAAATACTCAAAAATTTCCAGACGACCCCCCAAAAATTACTCTAAATTCAGACAACCCCCAATAAATATCATAAATTACACACAAGCCCCCAAAAATATACTCTAAAACCAGAAAACCCCCCATGATATACTCATAAATTCCAGACAAGCCCCAATAATATACTCATAAAAACCAGACAACCCCCAATAATAAACCTAAATTCAAGACGACCCCAAATAATAACCATAAATTAAAACCAAAAACCCCCCAAAATTACTCTAAGACCCGACGCCCCCCAATAATATATAAAAAAACCCGACGACCCCCAATTATACTCAAAAGATCCAGAAAGACCCAATAATATACTCATAAGATTCCAGACGAGCCCCAATAATATACTCATAAGATTCCAGACAAGCCCCCCAAAAATAACTCATAAGCCCCCAGAAAGCTCCCAAAATTACTCAAAAGACCCCAGCAGCCCCCAGTGATATACTCAAAAATTTCCAGACAAACCCCCAAAAAAATTACCATAAGTTCCAACAAACCCCAATAATATACCAAAAATTAGCCCCCCCAAAAAATTTCTCATAAATTCCAGAGAAGCCCCCAAAAATATATCATACCCAACAGACCCCAAAAATACTCATAAGATTCCAAAAAGCCCCAATTTTTAATCATAAGATTCCGACGACCCCCAAAAATTTCCAAAGATTCCAGACGGCCCCCAGTGAATATCATAAGATTCCAGACGAGCCCCCAATAATATACTCATAAGATTCCAGAGAAGCCCCCAATAATATACTCATAAGATTCCAGACGAGCCCCCAATAATATACTCATAAAACCAAAAACCCCCAATAAAACCTAAATTTCCCAGAGAACCCCCCCAAAAATATACTCAAAAATTTCCCAAGAACCCCAATAATATACTCATAAGATTCCAGAGAAGCCCCCAATAGATAAGAGCTTTCTATGATTTGGGGGCGTCTTTCTCGGTCTATACACTGAGGGCTCTGGGACAGTAATTATACCATAAGTAACAGATGTGGTCAATCCCTTAACAGACACAATTGGCCGGTCTGATGATACGACCCTGCACGCATCCTGCCCTCCCCTCCCCCTGCACATCAGCCCCGTCCGCCCCTCCCCCCTGCACACAGCCCTTCCCCCCCCCTTTCCCCCCCACAGTCAGCCCCTTCCCCCGCCCCCCCCCCCCCCCATCAGTGCTGTCCCTGCCCCTCTCCCCCGCACAGTCAGTCCTGTCCCTGCCCCTCTCCCCTGCACAGTCAGTCCTGTCCCTGCCCCTCTCCCCCGACGTCGCCGTCCTCCTCCTCCCCCTCACCTCATCCTTTTTCCTGCCCCTCTCCCCTGCACAGTCAGTCCTGTCCCCCCCCTTCCCTCACTCAGTGCTGCCCCTCCCCCTCCCCCCGACAGCGCCCTTTCCCGCCCCTCCCCTGCACAGCAGCCCTGCCTCCCCTCCCCCTGCACGTCAGTGTTCCCTGCCCTCCCCCTGCACTTCATGCTGTCCCTGCCCCTCTCCCCTGCACAGTCAGTCCTTCCTCCCCACTCTCTCCTGCACAGTCAGTCCTATCCCTGCCCCTCTCCCCTGCACAGTCAGTCCTGTCCCTGCCCCTGTCCCCTGCCATCTGCTGTCCCTGCCCCTCTCCCTGCACAGTCATCCTTCCCGCCCCGCCCCCCGGGGCCGAGTAAATGCTTCACCCCTCAGCTTTGTCCATTTCACAATTGTAGAAGGTTTTTTGTAATATAAAATTCCAAATATTTTCTGCACAAAAGTTTTTTAGGATTCCATATACTATAGCTGCCTTTCCTCCCCCGTTGCCAACACAATTACACCAGGTATAAGTTGTTGGGGACCTCACCTGAAATCGCCGCATGTCCCTCGGGTTCCCCGCATTCTTCAGACAGTTCTGGTTGCATTTTAGAAAAAACTTCAAGAAAAACCTACAAAAGAAAAAAGATGATATTTGTGGAGTTTAGCGATGTCCTCTCCACGTCACCCAACACCATCACTGCTTATACACTGAGCCAACATGGACCACCCCGTCATTGCGGGTCCACACACCCCAAACCAGCCAAAGCTGCCCCTCAAACCGTCCTAGGGGAGTATTTAAATAACCGGGGAGGGATATTTGATGCAAGGGTGGACTGAAGGTTTGGGACAACACCAAGGGGCCAGCAGCTATGATGAGTTACAAGCAGAAGACGAGACCCAAGGGGGCCCCAAACCAGCATGGAGGCATATGGATGGAGGGCCCCGAAGCAAGTGAAGAACCGGACTTTGGGAGAACCCTTTCTTTTGGAATGGTTACCCCTTCAAACACGTCTCCAAAATCGAAGTCTTTCCCGATCTTTTTTTTTTTCCATATGATGATATTGCACCCCTTATGGTTAGACAAACCATAAGATTATTTGAGATCATGTTAAATGCAGTAAACCAGTAGCCCCCTGGTACCCCTTGTCAGGCTACTTTCATCCTATTAAAAAATGGAATTTTTTCAGCTTCACATCCCAAACTTTTTGCCCTCTGGGTGAAAAGCCTGGGAAGATTAAACTGATTTTATTTGTTGAGTGAAGAAAAAAATCCATGGGCCCATTGGGAGGGGCCGTGGAAATTTTTTGAACCGTAGTAAGTTTCTTCCAGATTTTTATATCAATCCCTTGATGCCCTCCCGATGATAACGTCCATGGAGAAGATTAACCTAGATTCTTATTATGTTGAGTCAAGTCACTGGTCCCATTGGTGAGGTTCAAGCTACTCTTGGTCCTTCTATTGTACAGTGGTAAGTGTTTTTCCAGGTTTTTTCATTGCCCTCTCGATGATAAGATCTATGGAGGAGCGTCACTGAGATTCTTAGCTTGTATAAAGTAAATCAGTAGACCCACTGGTCCCATTGGTGAGGTACACGCTACTCTCAGTCCCCCTAATTGTATAGTGGTAAATCTCGCTCATGCCCTTACATCCACATCGGAGCCCACTGGTATTGCCCTGATGATCACGCTCATGAAGAAGATCCATTGAGATTCTTATTACCTTGGGTGCAGTAATTCAGTAGCCCCATCAGTCCCATTGGTGAGGTAAAGGCTACTCTCAGTCCCACTAGTGTAAAAGGGGGGATGGTATACACATCCACGTGGGAACCCATTGATGCCCTCTCCATGATAAGATCCATGGAGATGAGTCAACGAGATTCTTATCTTGGATACAGTAAATCAGCAGACCCACTGGTCCCATTGATCGGGCACAGGCTGCTCTCAGTCCCTCTCACGGCACAATAGTAAGCTTAATCCAGGTTCTGACATCCAAAGATATACATGAATCAGTTCATATCAAACCTTTTGGAGGATAAACCTGAACACTACATAGGACTTGTGTTCACCACTGGAACGTCGGCGTCTCCTTAATGATGAGACCATCATTCCAGTAAATGGCCGGAGCACTTAGGATCCTCAGAGTAGAACCTCATGCATTATTAAGGACCTCTTCCCCTTCCCCCCTCACCTGTCGGCTGCTGGAACCACAGTGCATTCTGCTTCCTTCATCACCCAGATCTGTTGTATAGAACCGTCAGTGTGGATACTGTCGCTCATTTCATTTGTGTCTGCAGCATCGTCCCAGGGTAGAAGGAGCAATCCTGCACCCACCGGACCTCAGACAGGTGGCTTCTTCAAACTAACCAGAATCTGACTCCATGTCTCTTGCATTGTGGATTGCACGCCGCTGTCTGCAGCTAGAGCAAGACCACTAGATTATGAGCATTGTTAAATGCAGTCAACCAGAAGCCCAAAACTACATTGTCTACTTCAGTCTTTCTTTGACTAGGTTGCTTCAGTTCTATATCCAAGGGGAAAACCATGAGTAGAAGATAATCTAGAGGGATATTATGTTGAGTGAAGAGAAATCACAATGTCCATGGGAGGGACCCAGTGGAAGGAAACCGAAAAGTTTCTCAGATTTTTTACAACCTGATGGCCATGTAGACCAGGGAGTTCATAGAACTCTAAATTTTACAATCACAATTCTACTTCATGGTCTTCTATTTAACTAGTAAGCAGGTGTTTTCTTGCCCTCCAGATGAAAATCTAGGGAGGAGCGTCAACTGAGATTCGGAGGATAAGAAATAGAGAACTCCCATGGGAGGACACGCTACTCCATCCCATTGTAGTGGTAAACTCGTACAAGCCATCAATCGAGAGCCCACGGTATGCCCTGATAACGACTACAAAGAGAGACCAGAGGAGGGGCAAATTCAGAGTAGTCAACCATTGGTGAGGTAAAATCCAAAAAGGGGGGAGGACAACACATCAAGAGGGAGACCAGAGAGCCCTCTCAGATAAGACACCAGAGCATGGTAACCAGATTATCGGATACAGAGACAGCGGGCACCAAATGGGGCAAAGCCAAAGTAAGCTTAAATCCAGGTTCAGACATCCAAAGGAATACAGGGAATCAGCAACAAACTTGGGGAGGATAAACCTGAACTACCAGAGTGGTGTGCACCACGGGAACGGGGACTTAATGATGGGGGGACAATTAGAATGGGCCGGACACTAGGATCCAGAGAGATGACACCAGAATTGGACCTCTACACTTACCCCTCACCTGCGGAGGAACAACCAAAGAGTTGGAACCCAACTGGAAGAACCCAGGAGGATAGTCGCTACCATTGTGTGAGATCGTCCCAGGAGAGGAGAATCTACAAGACGGAATGACCCAGAATAGGGGCCCCAACATAACCAGATCCACCCAGTTGATTGGGAATGCATGGATGTATGGCACCCAGAGGGGGGACCAACCAGAAGAGAGCCATGTGACAGAAGAGGAGGATAACCAAGCAAACAACTTACATGGGTTATAACTAGGGCAGAGGTTCGATCTAGAGGGAGACAACCAGAGGAGGAAACAATCAGAGGGGAGGACAACCAGAGGGGAGGACAACCAGAGGGGAGGACAACAGAGGGAGGACAACCAGGAACAAACCAAGAGGGAACAACAAAGAGGAGGAAAACAGAAAAGAGTGAAACAAGAATCTGAAACAACAAACCCAGACTTAAGAAGACACCCAGGGTGGAGGAGGAACACCGAGGGAGACACCCAAGGGGAAGACAACCAGAGAAGAGGCCAACCAGGGGAGAGGACACCCAGGGGAGAGGACAACACAACAAGAGGAGAGGACAACCAGAGGAGAGGACAACAGAGGAGGGGGCAACCAGAGGTGAGGAAAACCAAAGGGGAGGACAACCAGAGGAGAAGCCATCCAGAGGA
Source organism: Phyllomedusa bahiana (assembly GCA_025379985.1). NCBI lineage: Eukaryota > Metazoa > Chordata > Amphibia > Anura > Hylidae > Phyllomedusa > Phyllomedusa bahiana. Next base: position 29,054 of record JAODAL010037284.1, on the reverse strand, counting down.
GGGGACAACCAGAGCAGGGGCTAACCAGAGGAAGGGATAACCAGAGGAGGGGACAACCAAATGGGAGGAAAACCAAAGAAGGAGACATCCAGAGAAGAGGACACCCAAAGGCCAAGACACCTGGAGGAGAGGACAAAAAGAGGGGAGGATAACCAGAGGTAATAAGACCCAGAGTGGAGGACAACCACAGGGGAGGAAAATGAGAGGAGGGGACAATTAGAGGGGAGGACAAGCTGAGGGGAGGAGAACCAGAGGAGATGACAACCAGAAGGGTGGACAACTAGACAAGAAAACACCCAGCAGAGAGGACAACCAAAGAGGAGGAAAACTAGAGGAGAAGACACCCAGAGGATAGGACAACCAGAGGAGAGGAGGCCCAGAGGGAAAGACTACAAGAGGGAATGACACCAGAATAGAGGACAACAAGAGGAGAAGACACCCAGTGGGTAGGAAAACCAGATGAGAGGGCACCCAGAGGAGGGGACAACCAGAAGAGGACAACAAGAGGGGAGGATAACCAGAGGAGAGGACAACTAGAGGGGAGGATAACCAGAGGAGAGGACAACTAGAGGAGAGGACAACCATAGGAGATGACACCCAGAAGGTAGGACAACCAGAGAAGATGAAAACCAGTGGGGAGGACAACAAGAGGAGTGGGCAATTATTGCAGTGAACAACCATAGCAGGGGCCAACCAGAGAGGAGGAAAACCAGAAAAGAGGAAACAAGAAGGAGGGGACAACCAGAGGAGAAGAACAAAACCACGGGGGAAAGGAGAACAAAACGAGGGGAGGAAAGAAGAGGGGGGACAATCAGAGGGAGGAAAACTAGAGGAGCGAAAACCAGAGGGAAACATAGAGGAGAGAAAACACCTAAGAGAGAGGAACAAGAAACTCAGAGGGGAGGACAACCAGAGGAGAGGACAACTAGAGGAAAGGACATCCAGAGGAGAGGACAACCAGAAGGGAGGACATCCAGAAGAAAGGACATCTAGAGGAGAAGACAACCAGAAAAGATGACAACCAGTGGAGGACAGCCAGAGGGGAGGAAAGCCAGAGGAGAAGACAACCAGAAAAGATGACAACCAGAGTGGAGGACAGCGAAAGGGGAGCACCAGAGGGAGGACACCAAACGAAGCAACATGAGCGAAGACAACCAGAGGGAAAGAAAACCAGAGGAGAGGACACTCAGAGGAGAGGACAATTAGAGGGGAGGACAACCAGACATACAACCAGGACAGCCAACTCATTTGGAAGCGTTCTATTAGGCCACTGAGCTTACCAACACCGAGGACCCTACCTAACCTAATTTACCGTTCTCAACTATTATAACGGAGAGTCTCTTCCTATTAACGGAGGGCTCTCCTTCACTATTATACCGGAGAGCTCTACCTTTCTATTATCCAGGAGCTCACTTACCTATAACCGGAGGGCTCTCTTACCTTTTACGAGGATCTACTTCTATTATAGGAGAGTACCTACATATTATACCGAGGAGCTTACCTTACTATATACGGAGGAGCTCTACCTTACACTATTAACGGAGGCTCTACCTAATTATATAGGAGCTTACTTAACTTTATACGGAGGAGCTCACCACATATAACCGGAGGAGCTTACCTTCACTATTATACGGAGAGCTTACCTTACAATATACCGGAGGACTTCCTTAACTATTATACCGAGGAGCTCTACCTTACACTATTACGAGGACTTACCTTATACTATTATACCGGAGAGCTTACCTACACTTAAATTTGGGGCTCCCTACATTTAAGAGGAGCCTACCTTCTTATTATACGAGAACCTCCATAACACTATTTAAACGGAGGCTCTACTTCTATTATACGGAGGAGCTTACTACTATTTACGAGGGCTCTACCTTACACTTTTAAAGGCTCACCTACACATTATACCGGAGGAGCTTACCTTATTTATCCGGAGGGCTTACCTTACTATTATAGGAGACCTACTTACACTATTTTTCCGGAGGAGCTTACTTACCTATTAACGAGGAGCTTACCTTTACTTTATACTGAGGCTCTACTAATATTTACCGGGAGCTCTACCTTCACTATTAACCGGGGGACTCTACCTTAAACTATTATACGAGGGTTCTTCTTTATACGAGGAGCTCTATTACACTATTATAACGGAGGAGCTCTACCATACCTTTTAATGGAAGGGGCTCTACCTTACACTATTATACCGGAGGAGCTCTACCTTACATATTATACGGAGGAGCTCTACCTTACCTATTATACTGGAGGAACTCTACCTTACTCTATTATACCGGAGGAGCTCTACCTTACAATATTATACTGGAGGAGCTCTACCTTACACTATTATACTGGAGGAACTCTACCTTACTCTATTATACTGGAGGAACTCTACCTTACAATATTATACTGGAGGAGCTCTACCTTACAATATTATACTGGAGGAGCTCTACCTTACACTATTATACTGGAGGAGCTCTACCTTACACTATTATACTGGAGGAGGTCTACCTTACACTATTGTACTGGAGGAGCTCTACCTTACACTATTACACTGGAGGAGCTCTACCTTACACTATTATAATGGAGGAGCTCTACCTTACAAAACTATACTGGAGGATCTCTACCTTACACTATTATACTGGAGGAGCTCTACCTTACACTATTATACTGGAGGAGCTCTACCTTATACTATTGTACTGGAGGAGCTCTACCTTATACTATTATACTGGAGGAGCTCTACCTTATACTATTATACTGGAGGAGCTCTACCTTACACTATTATACTTGAGGACTTCTATCTTACACTATTATACCGGAGGAGCTCTACCTTACACTATGATACTGGAGGAGCTCTACCTTACACTATTATACTGGAGGAGCTCTACCTTATACTATTGTACCGGAGGAGCTCTACCTTACCCTTTTCTACCGGAGGAGCTCTACCTTACTCTATTATACCGGAGGAGCTCTACCTTATACTATTATACCGGAGGAGCTCTACCTTACACTATTATACCGGAGGAGCTCTACCTTATACTATTATACGGAGGAGCTCTACCTTACACTATTATACTGGAGGAGCTCTACTTATACTATTTACCGGAGGAGCTCTACCTTACCTATTATACCGGAGGAGCTCTACCTTATACTATTATACTGGAGGAGCTCTACCTTACACTATTATACCGGAGGAGCTCTACCTTACACTATTATACCGGAGGAGCTCTACCTTACACTATTATACCGGAGGAGCTCTACCTTACACTATTATACCGGAGGAGCTCTACCTTACACTATTATACCGGAGGAGCTCTACCTTACACTATTATACCGGAGGAGCTCTACCTTACACTATTATACCGGAGGAGCTCTACCTTATACTATTGTACCGGAGGAGCTCTACCTTATACTATTATACTGGAGGAGCTCTTCATTGCAGTGAACTGGGAATCACTGGCAGGATACTGGGAGGATCCCAGGACAGAGGAGATCAGGAGCCAGAGGAGCGGCAGACGCCTCCCCAGCGGCTTCCCGGAGTCATGCAATATTGATGGCGGCGGCACGTGAATTATACATGGGCAAGGAGCTGCCATCTGCTGACACACGACATAGCAGAGCCCAGCACAACCTACACTAGCACCGGTGAGCACAGATGTGACTATACTCACCACTACTTGCTGTAGGATATGGAAGCACTCCTGTTCAGCTGAGGGTTTGTTGCAATGTATCAGAATGTTGCAAACAAAACACGCCAGCAAAAATCTATTTGCTGTGCAGATGGTTTGTTACAGTGTGTCAGTGAGGAGTGAACATTACACGCTCATACGCTCATATTCACTCCAAAAAAAGGGTCAAAAACACAAAACATTTTGCACAGACGAAAAACTGGAATTTGACAGCGCGGCTGTCAGAATGTAAACTCATAGCACTTATATAGCAGAGCTGAACTGGCGCTAACAACGTCTATAGCAGAGCTGTCCTGGAGCATAGTCTTATATAGCAGAGCTGTCCTGGTGCATAGTCTTATATAGCAGAGCTGTCCTGGTGCATAGTCTTATATAGCAGAGCTGTCCTGGAGCAGAGTCTTATATAGCAGAGCTGTCCTGGTGCATAGTCTTATATAGCGGAGCTGACCTGGAGCAGAGTCTTATATAGCAGAGCTGTCCTGGTGCATAGTCTTATATAGCAGAGCTGTCCTGGAGCAGAGTCTTATATAGCAGAGCTGTCCTGGAGCAGAGTCTTATATAGCAGAGCTGTCCTGGAGCATAGTCTTATATAGCAGAGCTGTCCTGGAGCAGAGTCTTATATAGCAGAGCTGTCCTGGTGCATAGTCTTATATAGCAGAGCTGACCTGGTGCATAGTCTTATATAGCAGAGCTGTCCTGGTGCATAGTCTTATATAGCAGAGCTATCCTGGAGCAGAGTCTTATATAGCAGAGCTGTCCTGGTGCATAGTCTTATATAGCAGAGCTGTCCTGGTGCAGAGTCTTATATAGCAGAGCTGTCCTGGTGCATAGTCTTATATAGCGGAGCTGACCTGGTGCATAGTCTTATATAGCGGAGCTGTCCTGGTGCATAGTCTTATATAGCAGAGCTATCCTGGAGCATTGTCTTATATAGCGGAGCTGACCTGGAGCAGAGTCTTATATAGCTGAGCTGTCCTGTTGTACTTTCTTATATAGCAGAGCTGTCCTGGTGCATAGTCTTATATAGCAGAGCTGTCCTGGTGCATAGTCTTATATAGCAGAGCTGTCCTGGTGCATAGTCTTATATAGCAGAGCTGTCCTGGAGCATAGTCTTATATAGCAGAGCTGTCCTGGAGCAGAGTCTTATATAGCAGAGCTGTCCTGGAGCAGAGTCTTATATAGCAGAGCTGTCCTGGAGCATAGTCTTAAATAGCAGAGCTGTCCTGGTGCATAGTCTTATATAGCGGAGCTGTCCTGGAGCAGAGTCTTATATAGCAGAGCTGTCCTGGTGCATAGTCTTATATAGCAGAGCTGTCCTGGAGCAGAGTCTTATATAGCAGAGCTGTCCTGGAGCAGAGTCTTATATAGCAGAGCTGTCCTGGTGCAGAGTCTTATATAGCAGAGCTGTCCTGGTGCATAGTCTTATATAGCAGAGCTGTCCTGGTGCATAGTCTTATATAGCAGAGCTGTCCTGGTGCATAGTCTTATATAGCAGAGCTGTCCTGGTGCATAGTCTTATATAGCAGAGCTGACCTGGTGTATAGTCTTATATAGCAGAGCTGTGCACTGAGGTCTTGGGTTCCTTGTGGCCCCTATTGATGACCAGGGCTTATGGTGGCTTGTGATCCCTATAGATGACCAGTGTCAGTGGGGGCTTGTGGCCCCTATTGATGACCAGGGCTGATGGGGGTTTGTGGTCCCTATTGATGACCAGGGTCGGTGAGGGCTTATGGTCCCTATTGATGACCAGTGCCAGTCGGGGCTTGTGGCCCCTATGGATGACCAGGGTCGGTGGGGACTTGTGGCCCCTATTGATGACCATGGTCGGTGGGGGCTTGTGGCCCCTTTACATGACCATGGTCGGTGGGGACTTGTGGCCCCTATTGATGACCATGGTCGGTGGTGACTTGTGGCCCCTATTGATGACCATGGTCGGTGGGGACTTGTGGCCCCTATTGATGACCAGGGACGTGGGGGCTTGTGGCCCCTATTGATGACCAGGGTCGGTGGGGACTTGTGGCCCCTATTGATGACCAGGGTCGGTGGGGACTTGTGGCCCCTATTGATGACCAGGGTCGGTGGGGACTTGTGGCCCCTATTGATGACCAGGGCTGATGGCACCTTGTGGCCCCTATTGATGACCATGGTCGGTGGGGACTTGTGGCCCCTATTGATGACCAGGAACGTGGGGGCTCGTGGCCCCTATTGATGACCAGCGTCGTGGAGGCTTGCGGCCCCCATTGATGATCAAGACTGGTGGGGGCTTGTGGCCTCCCCAAAGATGTGACGGATGGATATTCATGGCGCCGGTCATTACCATACCCCTCACCGCCGTCACCGCGCACCGCCTGAACTCTGCGCTCCGGCGCCAGGTGATGCCGATCCCCTCACTGCTGCCAGCGCCGCGACTCCAGCGAGCGGCCAATCAAACTCCTGCCACTTTTTCACCTACTTAAGCAGCAGCCGTGCATATGGTCTGCCAGTTAAAAATAAAGACAATACGCATAAATTAGCATACATAATGCACCACTCTCCCCATTTAATATGCAAATTCCCTGAAACATTGCAGAACACCTTCTGTTCGGAGTGAATAAATTTGAATTTGCAATTAGAATAATCTTGTATAATTAATGAAAAGCGTCAATTTTGGCTCATAAGTAATTTGATTAACATGTTGATAGGGCACTTATCAAGCTCTCTAAACCACTGGGGCTGGGCTGCGAGAAGAGGGGCTCCTAGGAGGCAGACGGAGGAGGCCCGAAGACCACCCGAGCCTACGGGGACCACAGCCTGGCGATGTATAGGATTGTGACAGAAAGAGGGGTGGTCATCTACTGCTGCAACCAATCACAGGGAAGTGTCTACTACAAGTGTGAGGAATGGGGGAAAGGTCTTCATGTAACCTTGTTGGAAACGTCGTCATGTGTCCTTGTTGGAAAAGTCCTCACGCCTCTTTCTTTTGAAGGTCCTGATGTGTCCTTGTAGTGACGGTCCTTATGTCTAAGGACATTTTAGGTCACCACCATAGCTCTCCTTTGGGAAATTCCTCACAAGTCCTTGTTGGGAAGGTTGGGAAAGTCTTCACATGTTCTTGCTAGGAAGGTCCTAACATGTCCTTATTGCAAAGGTTATGACCTGTCCTTTTTGGGAAGGTCCTTGTGCATCCTTGTTGGGAAGGTCCTCACATGTCCTTGTTTGGAAGGTCCTCACATGTCCTTGTTTGGAAGGTCCTCACATGTCCTTGTTGGAAAGGTCTACACATGTCCCTATTGAGAAGGTCTACACACATTCTTGTTGGGAGGGTCCTCACGTCTCCTTGTTCGGTAGGTCCTCACGTCTCCTTGTTCGGTAGGTCCTCACGTGTCCTTGTTGGGAAGGTCCTCACGTGTCCTTGTTGGGAAGGTCCTCACGTGTCCTTGTTGGGAAGGTCCTCACGTGTCCTTGTTGGGAAGGTCCTCACGTGTCCTTGTTGGGAAGGTCCTCACTTGTCCTTGTTGGGAAGGTCCTCACGTGTCCTTGTTTGGAAGGTCCTCACATGTCCTTGTTGGGAAGGTCCTCACCTGTCCTTGTAGGGAAGGTCCTCACGTGTCCTTCTTGGGAATGACCTCGTTTGTCTTTGTGGAAAAGGTATTCACGTGTAAAGACATTCGAGGTCACCACCATAGCTTTTCATTGGGAAGGTCCTCACTCGTCCTTGTTTGTAAGGTCCTAATGTGTAAGGACGTTTGAGGTCACCACCATACCTTTCCATTTGGAAGGTCCTTACACATCCTTGTTGGGTAGGTCTTCATGTGTAAGGATGATTGAGGTTACCACTATAGCGTTCCCTTGGGAAGGTCCTCATGCATCCTTGTTGGGAAGGTCCTAACATTTCCTTGTTGGGAAGGTTGTGACCTGTCTTTGTTGGGAAAGTCGTGAAGTATCCTTGTATGGAAGGTCATCACGTGTCCTTGTTGGGAAGGTTCTCACGTGTCCTTGTTGGAAAGGTTCTCACGTGTCCTTGTTGGAAAGGGTCTCACGTGTCCTTGTTGGAAAGGGTCTCACGTGTCCTTGTTGGAAAGGGTCTCACGTGTCCTTGTTGGAAAGGTTCTCACGTGTCCTTGTTGGAAAGGTTCTCACGTGTCCTTGTTGGGAAGGTTCTCACATGCCTTGTTGGGAAGGTCCTCACGTGTCCTTGTTGGGAAGGTCCTCACGTGTCCTTGTTGGGAAGGTTCTCACGTGTCCTTGTTGGGAAGGTTCTCACGTGTCCTTGTTGGGAAGGTCAACATTTTTCTTGTTGGGAAGGTTCTCACGTGTCCTTGTTGGGAAGGTTCTCACGTGTCCTTGTTGGGAGGGTTCTCACGTGTCCTTGTTGGGAGGTTTCCAGTGCTTTGTTGGCGAAGGTCCTCTGTTGGGCAAGTTTGTCCACATCCTTGTTGGGAAGGTTCTCGAAGCGTTTGGTCCTTGTTGGGAAGGTCATGTCCATTTGGGAAGGTCCCTGTCTTGTTGGGAAGGTTGACTGTCTTTGTTGGGAAGCACAAGTATTTTGTTTGGAAACCTCACGTGTCCATGTTGGGAAGGTAATCATTTTTCTTGTTGGGAAGGTCCTCACACATCCTTGTTGGGAAGGTCCTCACACATCCTTGTTGGGAACGTCCTCACGCATCTTTGTTGAGAAGGTCCTCATATGTAAAGACATTTGAGATCACCACTATAGTTTTCTGTTGGAAAGGTCCTCACATTTCCTTGTTGGGAAGGTCCTCACGTGTAAGAACATTTGAGGTCACCACAATAGCTATCCGTTGGGAAGGTCCTCATGCATCCTTCTTGGTAAGGTCCTCATGTGTAAAGAAGTTTGAGGTCATCACTATAGCTTTCAGTTGGGAAGGTCCTCACACATTCTTGTTAGGAAGGTCCTCATGTGCAAGGACGTTTGAGGTCACCACCATAGCTTTCAGTTGGGAAGGTCCTCACTCATTCTTGTTGGGAAGATCCTCATGAATCATTGTAGGGAAGTTCGTCATGTGTCCTTGTTGGGAAGGTCCTTACGTGTCTTTGTTGGGAAGGTTGTGACCTGTCTTAATTGGAAAAGTCATCAAGTATACTTGTTTGGAAGGTCATCATGTGTCCTTGTTGGGAAGGTCATATTTTTTCCTGTTGGGAAGGTTCTTACGCATCCTTGTTATGAAGGTCCTCACATGTCCTTGTTGTGTAGGTCATTATTGTTCTTGTTGGGAAAGTTCTCACACATCCTTGTTAGGAAGGTCCTCACGTGTCTTTGTTGGGAAGGTCCTCATGCATTTTTGATGGGAAGGTCCTCATGCATCCTGGTTGGGAAGGTCCTCATACATCCTGGTTGGGGAGGTCCCCACGCATCCTTGTTGGGGAGGTCCTCACGTGTCCTTGTTGGGAAGGTCCTCATGTGTAAGAAGTTTGAGGTCAACACCATAGCTATCTGTTGGGAAGGTCCTCACATGTAAAGATGTTTGAGGTCACCACCATAGCTTTCCATTGGGAAGGTCCTTAAACATCCTTTTTTGGGAAGGTCCGTCCATGTAAGGACGTTTGAGGTTACCACCATAGCTTTCAGTTGGGAAGGTCCTCAACATCTTTGTTGGGAAGATCCTCATGCATCATTGTAGGAAAGTTCGTCATGTGTACTTGTTGGGAAGGTCCTCACGTGTCCTTGTTTAGAAGGTCCTTACGTGTCCTTGTTGGGAAGGCTGTGACCTGTCTTGTTGGAAAAGTCGTCAAAAATACTTATTTGGGAGGTCATCATGTGTCGTCACGCATCCTTGTTGGGGAAGGTCCTTAAGCATCCTTGTTGGGGAGGTCCTCAAGCATCCTTGTTGGGGAGGTCCTCAAGCATCCTTGTTGGGGAGGTCCTCAAGCATCCTTGTTGGGGAGGTCCTCACATGTCATTGTTGGGAAGGTCCTCATGTGTAAGAAGTTTGAGGTCACCACCAAAGCTATTCGTTGGGAAGGTCCTCATGTGTAAGGATTTGAGGTCACCACCATAGCTTTCAGTTGGGAATGTCCTCACACATCCTTGTTGGGAAGGTCCTCCTCTGTCCTTGTTGGAAAGTTCATCGTGCATCCTTCTTGGAAAGTTCTTCACATGTTGGGAAGGACCTAACTGTAATGGCTGAAGTAGTGGATCTGTTGTGCGCCTGCCAGCGATGGTGTAAGCCGCAGTGGAGTCTAAGGGGCCACTGGTTTTTACCAGAGCCTGCCGCAAAGCTGGTTGGACTTGCTATGGTAAGCAAACCCACAGGCCACTATGCTTGGCGCGACTTGCCTGCAGTAGTGGCTGAGTTATGATGTGGTACAAAATCGCTAGGCTGGTTCATAGTCAGGGACAGGCAGGAAGGTCAGTAAAGGCGGCAAAGGTTTGTGGTCGAGAGACAGGCAATAGGTCTGGTACACAATATAGCAATAGAACACTCTGGAATGCTTTTTCACTATAGGCACAAGGCACTATAGATCCGGCGGGAAAGTGGTGAAAGTGTTCCAGATATATAGGGTCAGTGTCTGGCAATAACCAACTACCGGCGTCCTGTTACTTTAAAACTCAGTGAGTCGGTGTGCGCCATAGGAAGTAGGGACATGCGCCCTGGCCGACGAAGAGTATGGAGGAGCAGGTGGGTGAGTAGCCACTGGTAGTACGAGTCGCCCCACAACCTGACATGTTGACCGCGGCGCCACTCGTCCCCGGAGGAGTACAGGCATAGAAGGTACGAGTGTGCCCACAGCCCAACATGTGGGCTGCAGGGCGAATTGTGACACTAACATGTCCTTGTCGGAGAAGTCATGACCTGTCCTTGTTGGTAAAGTTGTCAAGTGTCTTTGTTGCGGAGGTCGTCACATGTCTGTGTTGCGAATGTCATAAATTTTCTTGTTGGAAAGGTCCCGGGGCATCTTTGTTGGGTCATCATGTCTTTGTTTGATAGATCCTCACTTGGCCTTGTTGGAAAGGTCCTCTTTTTTCCTTGTTGGAAAGGTTGTCACACCTCCTTGTTGGGAAGGTCATCACGTGTATTTGTTGAGAAGGCCATTATTTCTCCTTGTTGAAAAGGTCCTTGCGTGTCCTTGGTGGGAAGGTCATAATGCGTCCTTGTTGAGAAGGCCATCATTTCTCCTTGTTGGAAAGTTACTTGCGTGTCCTTGCTGGGAAGGTCTTTGCATGTCTTTGTTTGAAAGGTAGTCATGTGGCCTTGTTGGGAAGGTTGCAGCCAAGATCCAATACAGCTGGAGAGTCCATGAGTCTACCAATGTGTAAGGCTAATGTAGACACTAGAGGTTGGTTGTGTTTGAGGTAATCACCAGATCTTTCCGCGATAGCCTTCATTATCTGCTGATGTTGGATAATCTATAGGGCTATCACAGCATTCCCACCAAACACTAAACCTTCATCAAGAATGACTGAAAGATAGAATCCAACAATTCTAGTCTACAGAAAGACTCTACAAACTCCTTCAAACGTTCTGGAGATCATTTGGACAAAACTGGTCTAATGTTTATGGGCAAGATGTCTGTCCTTCCTTCTCCAGGCAGCACCAAGAATAGAACATGATGATTATCACCGGATCATTGAGTCCGGAAGCCAGAAGGTACCCCATGTTTTGAGGCAATTAGACCATGTATGAGGGCAACACCCAAAGCTTTAGATGAGGTCTTCTGTGTAATTAGACAATCCTTCCAGAGATAACCATATCTGTTAACCAACTCATGCTCTGATCCCTTGCAACCAGGAATATCCTGAAGTCTCCTGTGCTATCAGATCCTGTAAAGTGTGAGTTGGGACCTTATGCTCTGACCCAGGTGCCTGAACTCCTCTGAAGTGTCCTGTGCTATCAGGTTCTGTAAGGTGTGGGGTGTGGCCCACATGCACTGACTTCAGGGCACGGACTCCTCTGAAGAATCCTGTGGCAGTAGATCCTGTAAGTTGCTCGATGTGGCTTCCATGATGGGACTTGTTCTCCAGCTCGACCAGATTGAGATCTGGGATTCTGGAGCCGAGTGACCACCTAGATCTTTTTGTTATGTTCCTCCTTCTTGGACTGTTTTTGCACTGTGGCCCCAAGGACCATTATCCTGCTGACAGGGTCCCTTGTTATAACGTTAACACTATATAAATATAGTGCCCTCCAATACCATTCTCTATGTTTCCCCAAATTTCAGTCACTATGCTCCCCCAAGTATTAATTGCTTTGCTCCCCCCAGTATCTGCCACTATTTACCCCTCAGTATCAGCGACTAAATCCCAGAAATTTGCCCACATGTAGGAATAATATAAGTACAAGAACCAGCAGACTCCAACCAAGAGTATCGTAACATCCATATTCATAAATAAAGTTTCCATGTAGGTCTGACATCAGTGGTCTCCCCCATAGATCTACCCCATGAAGCTTCCATGTAGGTCTCACCATCAATGGTCTCTGTCATAGATCTACCCCATGAAGCTTCCATGTAGGTCTGACCATTGGTGGTCTTCATAGATTTACCCCATGAAGCTTCCATGTAGATTTGGCCCTCAGTGGTCTCCCTATAGATCTACCACATGAGGTATCCATGTAGGTCTAACCCTCAGTGTTCTTCCCATAAGTCTACCCAATGAAGCTTCTATGTAAATCTGAACCTAAGTGGTCTCCCCATAGATCTACCCCATGAAGCTTCCATGTAGATCAGACCCTCACTGGTCTTCAACTAGATCTAACCCATGAAGCTTCCATGGAGATCAGACACCAAGTGGGCTCCCCCACAGATCTACACCATGAAGCTTCCATGTAGATCAGACCCTCAGTGGTCTCCAAATAGATCTACCTCATGAAGTTTCCATGTAAATCTGACCCTCAGTGGTCTCCCCATAGATCTACCCCATGAAGCTTCCATGTAATTCGGACCCTCAGTGGTCTCCTCCATAGATCTACCCCATGAAGCTTCCATGTAGATCTGAACCTCAGGGGTCTCCCCTATAGATCTACCCCATGAAGCATCCATGTAGGCCTGAACCTTGGTGGTTTCCATAGATCTACCCCATGAAGCTTCCATGTAGGTCTGACACTCAGTGGTCCCCTTATAGATCTACCCCATGAAGCTTCTATGTAAATCTGAACCTCAGTGGTCTCCGTCACAGATGAAGCTTCCATGTAGGTCTGACCCTTGGTGGTCTCCATAGATCTACCTCATGAAGCCACTATGTAGGTCTCGACTATAGGTCCCCCCTTAAAGCTTCCATGTAGATCTGACATCACTGGTCTCCCCATATATCCACCCCATGGAGCTTCCATGTAGGTCTGACACTCGGTGGTCTCCCATAGATCTACCCCATGAAGCTTCCATGTAGATCTGACCCTTATTGGTCTCCCCATAGATCTACCCCATGAAGCTTCTATGTAGATCTGACCCTCAGTGGTCTCCCCGTTAGATCTACCCCATGAAGCTTCCATGTAGGTCTCACCATCAATGGTCTCTGTCATAGATCTAGCCCATGAAGCTTCCATGTAGATCTGACCCTCAGTGGTCTCCATCATAGATCTACCTCATGAGGCATCCATGTAGGTCTGACCCTCAGTGTTCTTCCCATAGGTCTACCCAATGAAGCTTCTACGTAAATCTGACTCTAAGTAGTCTGCCAATAGATCTGCCCCACAAAGCTTCCATGTAGATCTGACCCTCAGTGGTCTCCATCATAGATCTACCCCATGAAGCTTCCATGTAGATCAGACCCTCACTGGTCTTCAGCTAGATCTACCCCATGAAGCTTCCATGTAAATCTGACCCTCAGTGGTCTCCCCATAGATCTACCCCATGAAGCTTCCATGTAGAACAGACCCTCAGTGGTCTCAGTCACAGATCTACCCCATAAAGCTTCCATGTAGATCTGACCCTCAGTGATCTCCCCATAGATCTACCCCATAAAATTTTCCATTAGACAGACCCCCCTGTTTTCACCTAGATTTTACCCCCATAATTTCCATAAACGACCCCATGTTCCCCAAAATCTACCCCAAAAATTCCATGTAGACAACCCTCAGGGGTCTCTCACAGATCTACCCCATAAAGCTTCCATGTAGATCTGACCCTCAGTGATCTATCATAGATCTACCCAATGAAGCTTGTATGTAGGTCTGACACTCAGTCGCCTCCTCCATAGATCTACCCCACACAAACACTATGATACCACCATAGAGGATAACAAAATCATTTTTTTCCCTGTGTGCCTACACCCTCGGACTCATAGCAATTCCCTGTGATGTCATTTAATCCATGATCTCTAGGCAATTCCCTGTGATGTCATTTAAAATCTTCATACCATAGGTCGGTTTCCCTTGATGTCCCCACACCTAGATCTCATGGGCCAGTTCCTTTGATTCACTACATTTCATATCTAAAGGGCCAGTTTCCTGGATTTCCACACTCTGATTCATGGGCCAAAATTTCCCTGGGGATTCACTACCCCCCTCATGATCTCATGGGCCATTTTCCCTTTTGCCCCACTCACCCCATATCCTAGGCCTTTCCCTGTATGTCACTACATCCTATGACTAAAAGGCCCGGGTTCCCTGTGATTCACAATCCTCATGATCTCATAGGCCGGTTCCCTGTGATGTCACTACCCCCTTAAAGATCTCATGGGCCGTTCCCTTGATGTCACTACCCCCCTCATGATTCATGGGCCGTTCCCGTGAGTCACACCTTCATGAAATCATAGCCTTTTCCCTGGAGTCACAAACCCTCTTATTCATGGCCATTTCCCTGTGAGTCATACACCCTTTGATCTAAAAGGGCCTTTCCCGTGATGTCACACATCTTATACTCAAGCCTTCCCTTTTTAAACACTACATTCTTTATTCAAGGCCAGTTTCCCCCGTGAATTTACTACATCCTCAGATCTATAGGCGTTCCTGTGTCACACCCCCTCATACTAACCGGGGTTTCCCTTGTGCCCTACATCCTCATAGGCCAGTTCCCTGTGATGTCACTACACTTATATTCATAGGCCCGGGTTTCCCTGTGTTTCACTACATCTCATGATTTTATAGGCCTTTTCCCTGGAGTCACTAATCTTCGGATTCATGGCCGTTCCGGGATGTCACTACATCTTCTACCAAAGGGCCCCGTTTTCTGTGATTCACTAAACCTTTTCTCAAGGCTTTTTCCCGGTTCACTCCTCTTGGATTCAAGGGCCCGTTCCCTGTGATTCCTACATCCTTATAAATCTCTGGCCAGCCCTGTGAGTCACTACACCTCTATCTCATAGGGCGTTCCCTGTATGTCAATACATCCTTTTGAATCAAAAGGCCTTCCCTGTGATGTCACTACATCCTTTTATTCTGGGCCATTCCCGTATGTCACCATCCCATAACAAGGTGGGGTTCCCGTGATGTCACAACAAATTTCTCATGATCTAAAGGCCATTTCCCTTGATTCACACATCCTCATGATCTCATGGGCCGTTCCCTGGATTCCTACCCCAAATCCATAGGGGGTTCCCTGTGATTTCACTACTCCCTTAAAATATAGGGGGGTTCCCTGTAAATTCACACATCCTCTTGATACATAGGGTTTCCCTGATGTCACACACCTCAGAAACAGGGGGTTTTTCCCGGAGCCCCAACATCCTTTTAAATATCATGGCTGTTCCCATGTGATGTCCCATACCCGCCCTTTTAAAACCTGCTCCACCACCATCAGTGTACGGGGGTTTTTTCCAGTCAGTATCTTACCTTCTATGAAACCGGGTCAGGCGTCTCGTTGCATTTCCACACTCTTCTTTCGCAACTCGACAAAAAAACCAAACCAAAAAACAAAACCTCCCCCCAAGAGACCCAAACATCAACCAAGAGAAAAAAAAAATGTCAAGACCCGGACCCCGCCCCTCACTGGCTCACCCCTCCAACAAAAACTCTTGCTTCTTTCTCTCCAACTTTGCTGGAGAACTTTGTCTAGATAAAGGCTCCCGAGGGTGGCGCTCCGCTGCGGCTGGCGGCTGCTCTACAAGGTCTCGCTGCTCATCCAAAACTCATTACCCCAGGCCCTCAGTATAAATGACACTCTCCTGGATCCCCCGACACTCTGCTATTGGGACAAACAAGTGGAGAAGGTGGCAACGGTTACTAATCGAGAGGTCTCCTGAAGCCACCTGAGATGTCACTTCAAGGACCCAGGGGGAACAAAAAGTCGACGGCAGATTATGTGGTCCTCGTGGGTTTCCGCTCCCACTTCACTCATTCACGAGGAAGGGGAAATAGAGGGGAGTTCAAGTCCATAGAGGAGCAATTGTACTAATGAATGTCTACATAAAGAGCCATAAATCTCCAAGCTGAGCCCCCACCTCCCAAGTGAAAACAACGCCCTGAAGAAAGTGCTGTTTCCTATCATCATATCTTCTGCATTCCATATAGGAACCCTGAAAAAAAACAGAAATCCCCCACCTGGAGTCAACTACTTACATATGGTACCCCTCCATTTTTTCCCCCCAAAACCAATTTACTCCCCCCCCATACATACAAGTACCCCCCCAAATAATCCCCTCCCCCCATTTAAAACAGTACTCCCATACACCAATACTCTCCATACAAACATGACCCCTCCATACTTACAAGTACTCTCCATAAATACACGCACCCTCCATACATACAAGTACCCTCCATATATACATGCTCCCTCCATATATACAGGTACTCTCCATACACACAAGTACTCTCCATACATACATTTCTCTCCTACAACAAGTTTCCATACAACAGTATCTCCCTACAACCCTGCCCCCCTCCAAAATAAACAGACCCCCAACAACAATCCCCCATATAACTGTCCCCCTTCCATAAACAGACTTCCATACAACAAGTATCTCCAAATACATCTTCCTCCAAATTATACAAATTACCTCCCTACAAACAATCTCTCCATAAACAGACTCTCCCCTACAACATGCCCCTCCCTATTTTTAAATACTCTTCCATAATACAAGCCCCCCCACCAATATCCCTTTTCTCCCCCCCTACATACAGTACTTTCATACAACATTCCCCCCCCTCCATATATACAGGGACTCTTCATACTACTGTCCCCCCTATAAATACAGGACCCCATACATCATGCTCCTCCATATAACAGGTACCTTCAACATACAGTCCCCCCATATAACAGGTACCTTCAACATACAGTCCCCCATATATACAGGAAACCCCCATACATACAGCCCCTCCATAATACAGACTCTCCCTACAACATGCTCCCTCCAATAAAACAGGTACTCACCATACATACATACTCCCTCCATATATACGGTACTCTCCCTACTACACCCCCCATAAACAGGGATCTTCATACATACAAGCCCCTCCATATATACTTTTAAAACTCCCCCCATAATACGTACTCTTCATACATACATGCTCCCTCCATATATACAGGTACTCTTCATACATACATGCTCCCTCCATATACGGGCCTTATACATCATTTTCCCCTCCATATAACATTTTCCCCATACATACATGCTCCCTCCATATATACAGGTACTCACCATACATACATGCTCCCTCCATATATACAGGTACTCTCCATACATACATGCTCCCTCCATATATACAGGTACTCTCCATACATACATGCTCCCTCCATATAAGGATCCTTTTATACTACATCCCCTCCCAAAAATACAGGGACTCTTCCCAAATACATGCTCCCCCCATATATACAGGACCCCAACATACATGCTCCCCCCCATATAACAGGACTCTCCATACATACATCCCCCCAAAAACAGGTACCTCCATACAACATGCCCCCATAATCAGGTTCTCCCATAAACATCCCTCCCCCATATTCAGTACTCTCCATACAACATGCTCCCTCCATATATACAGGTACTCTTCATACATACATGCTCCCTCCATAAATTTTCTCTCATCATAATGCTCCCCCATATATCAGGGGCTCTTTATACATCATTCTCCCTCCATTATACATTACTCTCCCTACTACATCCCCCTTTCCCTAAACAGGTACTCCCATACATACATCTCCCCCCATTAAACAGGGACTCCCATACAACATCTCCCTCCAAATTTTAAACCCCTACAAATGCTCCCCCCAATAACAGTACCCCAAAATTTCATGTCCCTCCATATATACATTACTCCCATAATACAAGCCCCTCCATAATACAGGTACTCTTTTCCCTAACCCCCAAAAACAGGTACTCTCATCATACATGCTCCCCCCATAAAAACATTACTCCCATACAAAGCTCCCCCCTATATACGTACCCCATACAACCCTCCCCTCCATATAACATTACTCCCATAAACAACCCCTCCATATACAGGTACTCTTCATACATACATGTCCCTCCATAAACAGTACTCCCATAAAACATCCCTCCTAAATAAGGGACTTCTTCATACATACAGCCCTCCCTAATACATACCCCAACATCTGCTCCCCCATTCTACAGGTACTCCCCCAAACCCCCCTAATGTCTCTTCCCTACATACATGCCCCTCCTTAAAGGGACTCTTCATACATACATGCTCCATCCAAATAAACAGACCTCCATAAACAGCCCCTCCATATATACGGTATTTATCAAACATGCTCCCCCCCCAAAAACATCCTCATAAAAAAGGTCCTCCAAAAATACGGAAAACCCATACATACATGTCCCCTCCATATATAAGTACTCCCATACATCATCTCCCTCCATATAACAGTACTCCAACAACATCCCTCCATATATAAAATACCTTCATACATACACCCCTCCAATATACAGGGACCACCAACATACATCTCCCCTCCATTTTTAAGGGACTCCCATACATACGTTTAAAAACTCCCATACAACAGCCCCTCAATATTAAGGTACCCCATACATACAGCCCTCCAATAACAGGCCCTCCAACATACATGCTCCCTCCCATAATAAAGGGGACTCCCATACAACATGTACTCTCCAACATAATTCCCCCCCATTATACTACCCCTACAACATGCCCCCCAAATAAAAGTACTCCCCATACTCATCTCCCTCCATATATAAGGAAAAAACCCCCCAAAAACAAATTTTTAAAAAACATGCCCCTCCATATATCAGGTACTCTCATCAACAAGCTCCCCCAATAAAAAAGGGACCTCCATACATACAAGCCCCTCCAATATACAGTACTCTCAACATACATGCCCCTCCAATATACAAAACCCCTTTCCCAAAATACACTTTTCCATATTTACAGGTACTCTTCATACAACATCTCCCTCCTAATACATTACCTTTCCCTACAACATGCCCCTCCTAATACAGGTACTCTTCATACATACATGCTCCCTCCATACATACATGCTCCCTCCATATATACAGGTACTCTCCATACATACATGCTCCCTCCATATATACAGGTACTCTCCATACATACATGCTCCCTCCATATATACAGGTACTCTCCATACATACATGCTCCCTCCATAAAAATTTCATTATCACCCCCATACAACATCTTTCCCCCCCAAAATACAGGAACTCTTCATACATACATGCTCCCTCCATATATACAGGACCCTTTATACTACATCCCTCCATAAACTACCCAAAAAATGTCCCTCCATATAACCGGGGACTTTCATACATACAGCCCCCCATAAATACAGGAACCTCATACATACATCCCCCCCTAATACATAAATCTCAACAAAATTTCCCCCCCAAAATACCTTATAAACAGTCCCCCATACATACGTACTCTCATACAACATCTCCCCCCCATATATACATTTCCCCCTCATACAGCTCCCTCCATAATACAGTACTCTTCAACATACAGCCCCCCTCCATAATACAGTCCCCCCCAAATACGTCCCCAAATAAAAGCTCCCCCATACATAAAGTCCTCCATAAACATTTCTCTCCATACAACATGCTCCCTCCCAATATACAGTATTTCCCCTACATACATGCTCCCCATATTACTTTACCCCATACATACATGCCCCCTATATAAAGTACTCTTTATACAACATGTCCTCATAAATCACTTCCCCCCATAATACAGGACCTTCATACATACATGCCCCCCAATATACAGTACTCTTCATACATCTTTCCCCCCATATTAAGGACCTCCATCCCTACATGCTCCCCCCATAATACAGTACTCCCCATACAAATCTCCCCCAAAATATACAGGACTCTCATACATAATGCCCCTCCATAAAAACAGGGACTCTGCATACAACATCCCCTCCATATTACAGGGACTCTTCCCTACTCATCCTCCATTTACAGGGACTCCCATACATACATGCCCCTCCATATATAAGTACTCCCAACATACATGCTTCCCCAAATACAGGTACTCTTCAACATACATCTCCCCTAATACAGGTACTTCTTCATACAACTGTCCCTCCAAAATACAGTACTCCCATACATACATGTTCCCCCATATATACAGACCCTTCAAACAACATTTCCCTCCATATATACAAGGATCTCCATACATACATGCTCCCTCCATATATACAGGTACTCTTCATACATACATGCTCCCTCCATATATACAGGTACTCTCCATACATACATGCTCCCTCCATATATACAGGTACTCTCCATACATACATGCTCCCTCCATATATACAGGTACTCTTCATACATACATGCTCCCTCCATATATACAGGTACTCTCCATACAACATCCCCTCCTATATACAGTACTCTTCATACTACATGTCCCTCCATAAAAGGGACTCCCATACATACATCCCTCCCTAATACAGGGGGACTCTCCATACATACATCTCCCTCCATTTTAAAAAGGTACCTCATCATACTGCTCCCTCCAATATACAGGCCTTCATACATCAGCTCCCTCCAAAAAACAGGGGCTCTCCATACAAACTTTCTCCCTCCATATAACGGTACTCTCCTACTACATGCCCTCCATATAACGGGACTCCCATACAACATCTCCCCCCATATATCAGTACCTCCATACAACATGCTCCCCCCTAATATTAAAACCTTCATCTACATGCCCCTCCAATATACAGTACTCTCCAACATACAGCCCCCTCCATTTATAAGGGGACTCTTCAAACTACATTTTTTTCCCTCCTAATACAGCCTCCAAACATACATCTCCCCCATATATCAGTCTCTTCAACATCAGCTCCTTCCCCTATTTACAGGTACTCTTCAACATACATCCCCTCCATATAAACATACTCTTTAACAGAAACCCCCCCATATTTAAAACAGGTACTCTCATACATACATGCTCCCTCCAAATAAAAGTACTCTCCTACAACAGATAAAAGGCTCAAACATAATCTTTCTCCATATATACAGGTACTCTTCATACATACATGCTCCCTCCATATATACATGTACTCACCATACATACATGCTCCCTCCATATATTAGTACTCTCCTACATACAGCTTCCCCATACATACAGACCTCCTACAACATCTCCCTCCATACATACGCACCTCTATAAATAGATGCACCCCCCCATAAATCACACTTCCATAATAATGCCCCCCCAAAATACATGCACCCTCCATAAATACAATATTCCCAACATACATCCCCCTCCAACATACATTACTTCCTTATTAAAGTACCCAGTTTATTTATATTTATATATAAAAATAAAATATATATATTATATATATATACAACCCTCCATACTACATCAATCCCTTAATCCCTGATCTCCATACAAAATGTCCCTTTATACATACAATACTCCCATACTACATATCCTAGAGGGTCCTCCTTTTGCCCCCATAACATTTGATGCTGCATTTTTCCCCTTTGTGTACAACCGGGCACTGACTTTTTACATTTACCTTGGGGGTGCCCCCTTTTTGGGTCACTTGGGGTGCCTCACTTTTGCCCCCCATAGACATTTGATGCTGTGATTTTTCCCTGTGATACAAGCCGCACTATACTTTACTTGTACATTTGGGGGTGCCCTCACTTTTTGGCCCCTTTGGGGGGCGCCTCATTTTGTCCCCAAAACATTGATGCTGTATTTTTCCCCCCTGTGTAAAACCGGGCACTGATACTTTCGAAATCACTTAGGGTGTCCTCACTTTTGCTGTTCAAAGGGGTGTCCCACTTTTTACGCTTTGGGGGTTCCTCATTTTGTCCCCAAGACTTAGCTGTGAGTTTCCTCTGTGATAAAAACCGGGCACGACTACTTTACATTGTATCCCTTGGGGGTGTCCCACTTTTGGGGGCCACTTATGTCCTCACTTTTGCTCCTTGGGGTGCCTCATTTTTGTCCCAATGACTTTTGATTTTTGAAATTTTCCCCTGAGATACAAGTTGGGGCGTTGACTACTTTACATTGTATCATTAGGGGTGTCCTCATTTTAGGTTTTCCTAAATTTGGGGGTGTCCTCGTTTTTGCTTTTCCACTTAGGGGTGTCCTCACTTTTGTCCCCATAGGACATTGTTTGCGTGAGTTTTTCCCCTGTGATAAAAGGGGGGGAAAGGACTATTTTTAACTTTGTTTTCATTTGGGGTTTCCTCACTTTTGTGGTTTTCTTGGGGGCCTCCTTACTTTTGTCCCCATGGGGACTTGAGCTGTGGAAGTTTTTCCCCCTGGATACAAGGGGGCCCCGGGACAACTTTACTTGTATCTTTTAAAGGGGTTTTCCTCACTTTGCGGTCTTTTAAGGGGTTTTCCCTCACTTTTGGGGTTCTTTTGGGGGTTTCCCTCACTTTTGCCCCCTAGCCCCTTTTGATCTGTGAGTTTTTTCCCCTGTGAACAACCCGGGGCACTGTTTTTTTACATTGTTTCTTTTTATGTCCTATTTTTGAAACCCCTCTTGGGGGCCCCTCACTTTTGCACCCCTTTCTTAGAGGGTGCCCTCACTTTTGCACCCTCTTAGGGGGTCCCACTTTTCAGCCCTCTTAGGGGTTTTCCTCACTTTTGCATCTTTTTGGGGTCCTAAACTTTTGCAGTCTCTTAGGGGTGTCCTCACTTTTTCCCCCATGGGACACCTTGGGGGCTGTGATTTTCTTCCCTGTGTTTCCCAACCGGGCACTGACTACTTTACATTGTTCACTTAGGGTGCCCCCTCATTTTTTGCAGTCTCTTGGGGGTTCCCCTCCCTTTTGCGGGTCTTTGGGGGTGCCCCTCACTTTTGTCCCTTAGACTTTTGGATTGTGAGCTCTTCCCTATGTTACAAGCCCCGGGGCCCCGGGGGGACTACTTTTCTTTGTATAATTGGGGTGCCCCCTCACTTTGCGGTCTTTTGGGGGGTGTCCTCACTTTTGGGCCCTCTTAGGGGTTTGGCCCCTAATTTTTTGCGGTCATTAGGGGTGTCCTCACTTTTGTGGTCCCCATTGGGTTCCTCACTTTTTGTCCCCATAACATTGATGCTGTGACCCTCTTCCCGTGTTAAAAGGGCCAGCACTGCCCTACTTTACATTTTTATCATTTTGGGGGGTTTCCCTCACTTTGCAGTCCCTGGGGGGCGTCCTCCATTTTGCAGTCTTTTGGGGGGGTCCTCACTTTTGCCCCCATAGACATTAAATGTTTGTGATTTTTTCCCCCTGTGATAAAAACCCGGCAGATACTTTAAGTACATTGGGGTGCCCTCCTTTTGGGGGTACTTAGGGGGTGTCCTAAACTTTTGCGGTCTTTTAGGGTGTCCCATTTTTGGGGGTCTTTTGGGGTTCCTAAATTTTGTCCCCATAGACTTTGATGCTGTGATTTCTTCCCTGGATAAAACCCGGGGCACTGACTATTTTTACATTGTATCACTTAGGGGTGCCCCCTTTTTTGGGTTCATTAGGGTGCCCACTTTTGGGGCATCCCTTGGGGGTGTCCTCACTTTTCCCGGGTCACTTGGGGGTTGTCCCCCCTTTTGCAGCACTTGGGGTGTCCTCACTTTTGCGGTCATTGGGGGTGTCCTCACTTTTGCAGTCACTTAGGGGTGTTCTCCCCTTTTGCAGTCATTTTAGGGTGTCCCCCCCTTTTGGGCAGTCCCCTTGGGGGTGTACTTTTTTTGGGAGATACCTTAAAATTTTTTCTCCATATTACAGGGCTCCCTAGTCATCTACATATCACCCATCCTCCTATAAATCGGTTTTTCAAAATTCTATTTTCCGAGTAACGGGACCCCTTCCCCCCCCAAAACCCCCCCCCAAACGGAAAAAGGGTTTTTTTCTCTCCCCCAATTTCCCGGGGCCCCTTGGAATTGGTGAATTCCTTGTGCATTTTTCCCCCAGCTGGTATGGGGGGATTTCCCCCCAACTTCCCAAAGAAGACCAACCGAGCTGAGAACAATTTCCCCGGGGAGGCTTTTGGAAAAACCCTCCCCAGGGAAAAAAGTTTATGGGAGGCACCCCCCTTCCCTCAACCTTACCCCAGATCAAGTCTACTCCGGGCACCCATAAACTGCATTCAGCGCCCCTTTGCCATATGATGATCAGCCTGGGTAGTGGATACCTTCCTGCCCACTGGGACCCCTCTCCAGCAGAAGACCCACCTGCACATGATCTCATGGGTGAGCAGCACTCGGCACATTTCGGGGTTCTTGTCCTGCCCCTCATAGATGATGGCCTGCAACCAAGAGACATGGATGTTATACAATCCTCAGACCCCGGAGAACTCCCGGGAACCTCTGTAAACCCCAACGAGATACAAGACAAGGGAACATCAAGCGGTTGATGACTCAATACAACATCCTGCTGAAATCATCTAACCCTACAATGATCTCATGTGCCCCCAGATGACATCATCTAACACTACAATGACCTCATGTGTCCTCCTGATGACATCATCTAACACTACAATGATGTCTTGTGTCCTCCTGATGACATCATCTAACACTACAATGATCCCATGTGCCCCAGATGACATCATCTAACACTACAATGATCCCATGTGCCCCCGATGACATCATCTAACACTACAATGACCTCATGTGTCCACTCCTGATGACATCATCTAACACTACAATGATCCCATGTGCCCTCCTGATGACATCATCTAACACTACAATGATCCCATGTGCCCCCAGATGACATCATCTAACACTACAATGATCTCATGTGTCCTCCTGATGACATCATCTAACACTACAATGATCTCATGTGCCCTCCTGATGACATCATCTAACACTACAATGATCCCATGTGCCCCCTGATCCCACCATCTAAAACTCCAATTCCCTCATGGGCCCTCCTGATTACTTAATCTTACACTTCTTTGATCTCTTGTGTCCTCCTGATGACATCATCTAACACTACAATGATCCCATGTGCCCACAGATGACATCATCTAACACTACAATGATCCCATGTGCCCACAGATGACATCATCTAACACTACAATGACCTCATGTGTCCTCCTGATGACATCATCTAACACTACAATGATCCCATGTGCCCTCCTGATGACATCATCTCACACTACAATGATCCCATGTGCCCTCCTGATGACAGCATCTAACACTACAATGATCCCATGTGCCCTCGTGATGACATCATCTAACACTACAATGATCCCATGTGCCCCCTGATCTCATCTAACACTACAATGATCTCATGTGCCTTCCTGATGACATCATATAACACTACAATGATCCCATGTGCCCTCCTGATGACATCATCTAACACTACAATGATCCCATGTGCCCTCCTGATGACATCATCTAACACTACAATGATGTCTTGTGTCCTCCTGATGACATCATCTAACACTACAATGATGTCTTGTGTCCTCCTGATGACATCATCTAACACTACAATGATCCCATGTGAGATCCCCTCTGGAAGCCTCAGGACCTACCTGCTTGGACATGGAGTCGATAAGTCGTACGTAGAGATCTTGTTCTGTCCTGAGACCTGGAGGACACAAGACCAGTGATGATTACTGTACAGACATTGGGGACTGGATGGAGAGTCCAAATGTCGCCCGCTGCGAGGCTCTTACCATTACTGTAGAGAAGCTGCAGTCTATAATGGATGCCATTGTTGGTTTTTTCGCCGCTTTGTTCCTGTGAAGTAGAAGATGACTGGATTCAGTGAGGCCCATAGTGGTGTGAATACAGGTGAATATAATAAGCCTCCGGCTCCTGGAAGGGCCAGGTCCTGGCGAGGGTAACACTAACATGATGCCTGCTTCATGGCTACATCTAGGCCTTCCCAAAGATAGTGGGAAGATCTGACACGAGAGCCCTGCCAAAATGCATGAGGCACCCCAACTGTAATCACAAAAAATAATCTTTATAACCTGGGGCCCCTGTGGGTCATCTGCTATGTTCCTAACCACATGGACAGTGGCTTGGAACATGGTTGTCCGACCTCAGCCTTGCCCCTCAGTCACTGTCAACTAATGAATGTCCTAAGAGAGGTCCCATCACCCAGGTATCTTCAATGAATGAAAAAGAAACAATAGTTGGGCCCATGTGACGTTTGCTACCTTCCAGACCTCTTTGTGACTATCCTCACAGGAAGTGGCCGGGAACAGAGTTGTCAGACCTCATCCCTACCACCAATCACTACCTACTAATAAATATCCTAAAAGAGGTTCCATCACCCAGGTATCTTCAAGGAATGAGAAGGAAACAAGAGCTGGGAACAGGGTTTTCCAACCTCAGCCTTGCCGCTTAATCATGGTCAACTAATGAATGTCCTAAGAGAGGTCCCACCACCAAGGTATCTTCAAGGAATGAGAAGGAAACAAGTGCTGGAACCCCTGTGGGTTGTCTGCTACTTTCCAGACCTCTTGGTGACTATCCTCACAGGAAGTGGCCGGGAACAGAGTTGTCAGACCTCATCCCTACCACCAATCACTACCTACTAATAAATATCCTAAAAGAGGTTCCATCACCCAGGTATCTTCAAGGAATGAGATGGAAACAAGAGCCGGGAAAGGGTTTTCCAACCTCAGCCTTGCCCCTTAATCATTGTCAACTAATGAATGTCCTAAGAGAGGTCCCACCACCCAGGTATCTTCAAGGAATGATAAGGAAACAAGTGCTGGAACCCCTGTGGGTTGTCTGCTACTTTCCAGACCTCTTGGCGACTATCCTCACAGGAAGTGGCTGGGAACAGAGTTGTCAGACCTCATCCCTACCATGAATAACTACCTACTAATACATGTCCTAATAGAGGTCCCACCACCCAAGTATCTTCAAGGACTGAAAAAGAAACAAGAGTCGGGGCCCATGTGGGTCGTCTGCTACCCTGAAGACCTCACAGTGGCTATACTCATAGGAAGTGACCGGGAACAGGGTTGTCTGACTTCAGCCCTACTTTTGGTCTCTGCCTATTAATAAATGTTCTAAGAGGGGTCCCACCACCCAAAAATCTTCCAAGAAATAAAGAGGATACAAGTGCTGGGACTCCTGTGGGTCATCTTCTACCATCCAGACCTCTCAGTGACTATCCTCATAGGAAGTGGCCTGCTTCTGGGTTGTCTGACTTCTGCCCTGCTTCTGGTCTCTACCTACTAATAACTGTCCTAGGAGAGGGCCGACCACCCACCTATTTTAAAGGAATGAGAAGGAAACAAGAGCCAAGGCCCTGTATGTTGTCTGCTACTTTCCAGACCTCTCGGTGACTATCATCATCCTAGTAGAGTGCCAGAACAGTTTTATCAGACCTTAGCCCTGCTCTTGGTCACTACCTACTAAACATGTCCTAACAGAGTCCCCCACCAAGTATCTTCAAGAAAAAAGGAGGATACATGTGCTGGAGCCCCTGTGGGTCATCTGCTACCTTCCAAACCTCTCAGTGGCTATGTTCACAGTAGAGTGCTACTAATAAATGTCCTAACAGAGGTCCCACCACCCAAGTATCTTCAAGGAATGAAAATTAAACAAGAGCCGGGGACCTTGTGTGGCATCTGCTACTTTCCAGACCTCTCGGTGACTATCATCATCCTAGTAGAGTGCCAGAACAGTTTTGTCAGACCGTAGTCCTGCTCCCGGTCACTACCTATTAATAAATGTCCTAACAGAGGTCCCACCACCCAAGTATCTTCAAGGAATGCTACTTTCCAGATCTCTCGATGGCTATCCTTATAGTAGAG
The DNA here is from genome assembly GCA_025379985.1 of Phyllomedusa bahiana. Taxonomy (NCBI): domain Eukaryota; kingdom Metazoa; phylum Chordata; class Amphibia; order Anura; family Hylidae; genus Phyllomedusa; species Phyllomedusa bahiana. Next base: position 1,324 of record JAODAL010037284.1, on the reverse strand, counting down.
TGCCATAACAGTTTTATCAGACCTTTGCCCTGCTCTTGGTCACTACCTACTAAAACATGTCCTAACAGAGGTCCCACCACCCAAGTATCTTCAAGAAAAAAGGAGGATACATGTGCTGGAGCCCCTGTGGGTCATCTGCTACCTTCCAGACCTCTCAGTGGCTATGCTCACAGTAGAGTGCCAGAACAGTTTTGTCAGACCGTAGCCCTGCTTCCGGTCACTACCTACTAAAAAATGTCCTAACAGAGGTCCCACTACCCAAGTATCTTCAAGGAATGAAAATGAAACAAGAGATGGGGACCTTGTGTGGCGTCTGTTACTTTCCTGACCTCTCAGTGGTTAACCTCATCGGAAGTGGACGGGAACAGGGTTGTCCGCCTTCAGCCCTGGCCCCCGGTCACTACTTACTAATAAATGTCCTAAGAGAGATCCCACCACCCACCTATCTTCTAGGAAAAAGAAGGACACAAGTGATGTGGCTCCTGCTCCCAGGTTAGTCCCAGGTTAGTCTCCTGCCTCCATCACAGGACTCTCCTCACCTTGTCTTTTTCCACAAAGTCGATGAACGACGTTCTCTCGATTTCCACCGGCTGCCCCTGACGGTCATATAACGCTAGGACAAAATGGAAGAAGTTGGATTTTCTGAGGTTGGAGGGCGGCTGCTTCTCGAAGTGAGCTCTGGCCAGGCCGATACCGCTGTGAGGAGACACAAGGAGTGTGAAGGGTTAATAAGTCATCCATGGCCCAGGAACTGGGACTGGACTCCAAAGCCATGCCCTCCCCCCACACCCTCACACCTTATTAAAGGGAACATGTCACCAGACAATGCCCCTTGGTATAAATCTAGTGTCATTGTTAAAAATACTTGAAGAATTGTTAGTGTTCCCACATCACTATCTACGTGGTCTGTAGAGATCACTTCTCCGCAGTCTCCTCATCATCACAGGCAGGATTACACTGACAGGTAACACCTATATATAGATAACACAGGATCCCCCATTCACTATAGACTGACACTTCCTGTTCTGTAGAGATCACATCTCCGCAGTTTCCTCATCACAGACAGGATGTCACTGACAGGTAACACCTATATATAGATAACACAGGATTCACCATTCACTATAGACTGACACCTCCTGTTCTGTAGAGATCACTTCCCCGCAGTCTCCTCCTCATCACAGGCAGGATTACACTGACATGTAACACCTATATATAGAGAACACAGGATCCACCATTCACTATAGACTGACTCCTCCTGTTCTCTGTAGAGATCACTTCTCTGGGGTCTTTCACACAGGCGGATTACACTGAAGGTAAACCATTA
>JAODAL010037283.1:0-40613 GCA_025379985.1 Phyllomedusa bahiana | reverse complement strand
GCATACAGATCAAGTCTCTAATGGCCGCACTTGAACTGCCCAAAAAGGGTGCCATCTTAAGGTTAAGGCCCATGGCAAATGAAAGACAGACACCCCCGAAAAAACCAGACAGCGGACCAGCCACAAAAGCAGGCTCTTGGTGGGGCACCCAAAGTGGTGGATCCACCCCTTATGGAACCACCAGCCTCAGAAAGGAATCATTAAACAACAGGAATGAAACCCAGCCTTGTTTGGAAGCCCGGTGGGCCCCCCCAAAAAGAATATCGCAGAACAACACGGGCAACTGCAAAGGAAAAAACTAAAGAAAGGGAGCAACCCTCGAAAGAGGAATTGGAGGTCAAAGGCCTTGTCTTTTTTACCTAGACGAAGGGTACCCTGCCCATTGCACCTAGGCCCATGGAGCTACTCTCGGGAAAAGAATCGGGCACTAGAAAAGTGCAAATTGTACCATGTCCGGAAATCATTCCAGATTGCACCAAAAAAACAAGCAGACTATCTGACCACCTGCAACCCCCCCCCAACGCCAATTTCCCCAGCACATTTGGGCAGCCAGAATACCCCTTCCAAAATTCAAGTGGACCACATCCAATGCCTAAGGCGGGGAAGTATGAATAATGTTTTGGTTGCAATAGCGTTTTCGATGGCCGAAGCCACCCCTGACCAACTTACCTCCAAAGTAACGGCAAAGAAGGATTAGAAAAGCTTTGTATTTGGGGAAACCCTCAGGTGGCGGTCGGACCAGGGCCCGCATTCTCTTTCGGTTTTCCCAGATTATGGGAACGTTAGGGGTGATTTGGGCTCCACATGCCTACCATCCCCAAAGCTCTGCGAAGGTCGAAAGAAAGAAAAGGACCCCAAAAATAAGTTTTCAAAATACTCTAGCCCCCTTCCCTGCCCCCCTTCTTCCCCCTTGTTTTTACCACTTAGGCCCACCCCACAAGCCAAAAAATGGGCCAACCCCCTTTGAGATATGTTTGGGGAAGCCTCCTTCTGGGTTTTAGTCAGGGAGCAAGGATTATGAAAAAGTGGGGTGACAATTTTATTGAATTTCTAAAGGGTTTTACTAATTTTCATGCTGCAGTCCCCGCTTGGGTCTTCCAGAACCACCAGGGGGAAACGGTCATGATTTTTTAAACCAGAGACCGAGGTGTACATAAAGGGCAATAAGGGGGAATTGCCTGGGGCCCAAAATTTTAAGGCCCCTTACTGTTATCCTGATTACCCCCCCACGGCAGTGAAATTTGGGGAAAGCCCCCGTGGATCCATGCTTCTCCCTTGAAAAGGGACCCAGTGACAAAATGTTTTTTTAATATCCTTTTATTTTTTTACCTTAGCAATGCTATAGTGATTTTTTTTGGATGGACCCAAAAAAAATGGGCAACCTTTTTCTTTTGAGCTTTGATATATTCCCCAATAATCCCTGCCAGAAGGGGTGTCTTTTCCCCGCAGGTTGGACCTCGATCCCCTTTTGACAGGGGGGTTCTACTTGTGTGTAACACCCCCCGGAATGAAAATTGCATTACTGGCAGATTTTGGATGGAATAAGGGGGAAACTGGGGTATGCTCCCCCTTAAGTCGGCACGCAAGAACCGAAAGGACGGGCCCTTACTGTCAGGGTGACTTACCAGGGGGCGACTACTTGGGTGGGAGTGATACGACGATTCCTGTTCCCTGATTCTCAACCTAGAGCACCCCAGCCCCGAGACATGGGGAAAATATTCAAGCTTTACCCCAGGGGGAATCCGCCCCCCACCTAGATGCCCCCCCAAGCGGGAGAGAAGGGCCCCCAGTTTTCCCAAAGGGGAAGACCCTAATGGGAAAATAGATTCTTTTGGGGAGGCCAAAGGGGGGGTCCCAGATCATTTTAAACGCTAGATCAAATTTGCTGCGGCTTGTTTTCCCTTTTTCCCCAAGTTAAAAAATTTAAAAAAAGTAACGGGATAATTTTAAAAATTATTAAACCAGAAAAGTTTGTTAATTACAGAGAGATGGGGTTTTTTAGTAGTCAAAGAAAATTAGGCCCCCAATTTCAGGAGACCTTACAAAAACGATTACCATCGACTTTGGTGCTGGCGGAGAAAGAGGATTTGTGGCTGATAGGTGAAGAAGCTGCCCCTAATACCGAAAAACCGGAGTAATAAAAACATACGCCCGGGAAAAAAGTTGTGGAATTGGAAAAATCACTTCGGGGTTTTGGTAGATTATGGGGGGAACCCTGGTTACGAAAACAGGCTACAAAACTTTTACTTTTGTCGGGCCCCCCTCAAAAATCTTTCCAATGCTGCGGGAAAGCCCCCTAGAATTTCCTTACCACCCCTTGATGTATGAGGGAAAGGAGGTTTTGTGACATCCCTTCCTACCAAGCCCCCTAAGAATAACCCCAAGAGCTTTTCTCTGTTTTTTTAAAGGGACAGATCAGGGGAAAAACCCACACGTTAGGTATCCGGGAAAAAGTTGCGGTTTGAATTTTTTCACCCTTTTTAGGGGGTTTCCCCTCACGGCTTCAAAAGAAAAATCCACCCCCCCTTTAAACCCCCGTTACTTTTTCCAAAGTTCCCTGTGCATTCTTAGTTTCAGGAAGGACAATCGGGACAGTGGAGAAATCTGTCATGTAGGGGGATTGTGAAGGTAGAGATGGTTGAAGCAATATTGTGTTGTATGTATAAATTATGAAATCCTAAGCGTTTCTCCATATAAGGCATTTCAGCTGAGCAGAATCCATTTTGTGGAGAATGAATGCACATTAAGAAGAATCTAATGATGCTCAGGTTTGTGACCACTTTGTTATCTGTTTCCTTCAAATATGTGACCTCCAGCGTATTTACTCCCATTCTGAAGTTTGTTTTCACATGGAAAATCAATGAAGTTTTGCTGATACAATCCCAGAGGGCTTTTTTTCCCCAAGACAACGTGGACCAATAAAGTGACTTAACAGCTGCTTAATAGGACATACATCCGTTCCTCTCGTCCAGTACTGCGCCTGCGCTTGTTTTTGACTACAGTTATACAAATATGTGTGTAAGGCATTTGTCTGTTCAGAACTGCTTGGAACATGAACGAAATTTGACCCACAGAACTCGTGTGTCTGACTCATTTTCTAATCGGCCGATACATTTCCCCTGCGATATTTTTAAAAGCCGGGGCAAACGGGTGACCCCCCAATGATTGGTAACGACCCCCAACATTTTGGCGCCCAACGTGGGCGGTGTATCCTGAAGTGGATCTAGGACCCCCAGGACCCGAATCCTGCCACGGCGTTTGAGGACCGAGGATATCAAAATTGAGGATGCAGCCTCTAAAGTCTCGGTAAGTTGATGCATCTATAAGTAATTAACTACCGTTGCCATTTGATGTCTCCCGGTTAGTAAGTTGCTTGTTGGTATCTGGTCCGCGGTGGTTCCACAATATAGTGACTCAACTAGACAACTTTGAACCATCCCGGCCACGTTCGAACTTTGTTTTGCCTTTGACTTCCAGTAGTTCGGATGCACTGTTTGTAGTCACGAACCCCTTGCCCGGTATGGATGCTGAAATATATTGGGAACCTTGACAGTCTCTAGGTTAAAAGTTGAGTGTTACGGGAGTCACCGGTTATTTTAGGACAAGATCTGTTGTATTACTAAATATTCAGGTGGTCCGGTTTTTGGTAGAACTAATTCACTAGGGATGTTCTTGGGCATATCTAATATACATATATGTTTTGACAAAGACCGGAGGGTACTGTCCCCACATTGTGGCAACAAAGGTGGACTATTGTTGGTTAGGCAAGGGATCTTTATTATTTTGGATAGAATCTTGTGTTGTGATACCGGATCCGGCACAGGCCGTGGCCACGGCTTGTAGTCTTTGTCAGTATTGGAGACTCCCATACGTAGAACACCAAAATGTTTAAGATGTTTCACGAAAATAAAAGGAGCATAAATTTGCCTGATGGGGCAGAGACTGATGAAGAAATTGTATGTATTAAAGAAGGGAAAAAAGTAGTGAAAAATGCATTCAAAATGTATAAGTTGGAGGGATTGCCAAAATAAGGAAGATTGCAGCCATCTAAATGGCAAGAGGTAGTGGAGAATCAAAGAGGGCAAGTTATCTGACAAAGGATTGTTGGAGATGGCACAGCACACCTCCGAGTGGCCAGAGAGTTTGCAAAAAGAATGTTTTGTGGAAGTTGAAAGTGTTTGAGGGAAGGATAAGGAAGAAAAAACTGCATCAGGGTTAATTTTATAATCATCACATCACTTGTTATCTTTCACACTGTAATTCTGGCAGAGGTATAACCTTGGCTTCGATTCAAAGCATCTGTTAGGGGGGGGTAGCTGCTGCGGGGACATTTCTCCCCTCGGCTCTAAGGTGTACTGAGAAATGTAGCGCTCATCCAAAGAAAGTGCAGTCGTGTAGTTTGATCGAAGAGAAAGGATAATAAAATATATATATATGAGACTTGAGAGGAAAAAGCATAATTACGCTCTGTGTAATGATTATAAATTCATGAAGATAACTAGCATGGTTGAGAGACAAGCACTGAAGAGACACAATGATGTCTTCCTCAGGTCCACCCCTAAAGCCCCAAGAACCTCAAGGGAGAGTGGATGACCCGCAGTGCGGTGGTCTCACCCCGTTTGGTCAAGGGGTTTCGTGGAAAAGGGAGGGCCCCTCGTGGCACTGTACCCCCCACCTGGGAACCGAGTACAATCCGGAAAGGTGGATCCCCAACTCAGTTGCATGTTAACGACCCATCACGGTGGTCAAGTAACTTGATCTCTCTGGGTCATGGAGAAATCACCACTCACGTAGGTGGAGACCTAGTTTAACCCCGCCAACCCTCAATTGTCACACCGAGGGGGTTTGGCGCAGATTATAATGAAAAAAGCTGGTCAGAGGCTAACCATGACTGTGAGAATTATCTGAAGAAAGGGCCAAGTGGAGACGTAATCCTGCTATCCTTGGTGTCCTGACGGGCGCAGGAGATCTCCCTTGCACGTTATAATCCATGCTGTGGGACCGGTCTAAGTGGCAAAGATAATTGACAATGAAAACAATTCAGCCTTACATCTGCTAAGACTAGTTTTATGTTAACTAATGCTTTGGATTTTTGGTTAATAAATAGATGACACAATCATGACAAGCCGGTCCATCACCCCTCCCACTTCTCTCCTCCGGTATCTTTATGTTTACATACAAAATTATGCATTAGAGTCCACTTACTTTCATGCTTGAATTTCATCGACAAAGCCGAAGGTTGCAATTAAGATGAGTCAGGATATTCTCCTCCTCGCCAGGGCACACGGCTGTCCTTGTAGTCAGAAGGAAAGCCTGGAGATCTTCCCAGAAATGTGATGATCTAGACACGAGGGAGCAGCCCCCACCCCTGACGGTCCCAGAAGCATAAAGAAAAGAGGACAGACCGGCGCAGCTGGGCCGATCTCTGTATGAGCTAGACAGGCTCCTCCTGCTCCACTGTATGATTGCATTTTTTTTATTTTCACCCCTAAACAGATAGATTGTCCTTTCTAGCAAATTGCAGACCCCATGAAAATCCCCAGCAGTTTCTAAGAAAGTTGTCACAAACCAGGCAAATCTAAGGGGCTAATTGGAAAGATTTTGAGACCCCTGTGCTCGTCAAACATCTGAAGATACCTCCCCCACCATTCATAAATATCTGCACCCCTCTGGACTTGATATATTTGCTTTGTGAGTCAGGATTAGCCTTTTGTATCAGCTTAAAGCCTGGCACAAACTTGATTAAGTGACCAGCCACCACACTCCAGATGTCAAAGCAGGAACCTGGGGAGGCATGGATGTTTTATCTGCAAGCTAAGCCAGCAGTATGAGGATTTATGATTCTGCACAAAATAAGATACAATGTTCGCTGTTGATAAGGGCCCTGAGAGCGGCTTGGAGGAGGATCCTCAAGGTCTGGTCCTACGTACCAGTGCCAAACTCTATGTGTCAAATACATAAGAAGCCTTGGCAGTGGTAAACAGGTTTTCCAAAAGTTAGTTAATCAGGACAAGAAAAAGAAAGTGGAAAAGAAAACTGTCAAACACATATGTTGACTAAGCCCCAGGTTTTTCCTAGAAAACCATCCAGGCTGTGGCCCCTACCGCCAGCTACGCAGGGCCCCCGAGAGCCGCCAGGTTTGCTGGAGGGTGCAACCGAGGTCATGCCATTTCAAGAGAGAACTGCCAGTCCGCCTTCCGGCACAATTCACCTCAACAGCACAGACTCCCTACCCAAGGTGGGGGCCCCAGGGGGAGGGGTCCCAATGAGGCGGTGTGGCCAGCTGGTGCCCGCCCTTGAAGCATGGGAAATCGGAGGCCAGCGGGGTAGTGACTAAACCTATCGCGCACCCCACTGATTTTCTGGTGGACACTGGTGCGGCCACCTCTGTAATAGCCAGCAAAGATCCTGTCCACCTGAGGTCCCAGATCTCTCTGATGTCCTAAATTGTATTGGGGTTGAGGGTCGCATACATAAGTCGCCCCTCACCATGCCAATTAATGCTGGTCCCTTTCCCGACTTGATGATCCGTTTCCTTGTTTCTGACACTTGACCAGTCAACCTGTGGAGCAGACCTAAACAATTGATGCGGGCCACATACCGCTTTCCTCAGAAGGTTATAGGAACTTAATTTTCAGGCCCGGTGGCCAGGACGCTCCTGCCTGCTCAAGGCTGTCCATCATCACAAATCCTCTGACAAAACTGCAGATATAGTCTTGGGACATGAGGTTTATCATCCAATCACCCCATGATCTGGCCGCAGTTTCTACTACACACTCTCCCGAGGGCACATGACCATCAACTCACCAGCTCTTACAGTGCTCGCTCCTGATTGCCATCTAATGTCTCCTTCAAACGTTGCACTGTTCAGAATCCAGCCACTCTTCTTCCACTACACAGGGGGTGAGGAGCGAATATAGATAAATTAATTGTAATACAATCCGGATGCGGACTACCATGACTGTCTAACCGCCTTGCAAAACAGACTGCAGCCCCATTCACAGTGTGACTGAGGAGATTCCCTCAAGCAGACCTTTGATCCTCTTGTGACGAGATGGATCAAGATATGCTTACTGAAGATGGGACTTTTCATACAGGATTTGCAATAACCCAGAAGAATGAGATCCTCATGGCAGAAGCACTGCCCCACACCTTCAGTTTCAAGTTGCTGAATTACAGGCTCTGAGGAAGCCTTTAAATGGCCAAAGGAAAGACAGCCAATAAAGGACTGATTCAAGGTATGCCTATGGCATAGCACATGACTTTGGACGCATCTTTAAAAATCGAGGAATCATCACAGCAGCGGAACCCCAGTCAAGCAAGCAGTACAGATCACGTCTCTAATGGCCGCATTAACTGCCACAAAGTAGCATGCTTAAAGTAAGGCCCATGGCAACGTTGAAAGTACATACAGACCCAGGAAACCAGACAGCGTACCAAGCCACAAAAGCAGCAGTCTCTTGGTGTAGTGTCCATCCAAGTGGCTGGATCCCTGAAAAAAAAGGGCCCCCATTATGGTAACCACCAGCGCTCAGAAGAAGGAATTACATTAAACAACAGGAACTGATAACTCCAGCCTCTGATTGGAAGCCCGGCTGGGCCCCTCAAGAAAGAATATCACAGAACAACATCTGCAACTGCAAAGGAGAAACCAAACAGTGGAAGAAAGAAGGATCAACCTCGAAAGAGGAATTTGGAGTGCAAAGTCCCTTGTCTGTTTACCTAGACGAATGATCCCTGCATTGGCATCCTGGGCCCCTGGAGCTACTCATCGTGGAAAGAAATCGTCACTCAGCTATGTGCAGAAGTTGTACCAAGCTCCAGGAATCAGTCCATGATTGCAGCCTACAATCAAGAATCTACTAACTGTACCACCTGCAACCCATCCACAACTTCTCAAGTCCCATGCAGCACTTGGCAATAAGCCCAGAATATCCCTTTCCAAAGGATTCAATGGACCACATCCAGTGCCTAAGAGCGGAAGTATAATATGTTTTGTTGCAATAGTACATGTTTTTCAGATGGCCAGAAAGCCTACCCAGTGGCCAACATGACCTCCAAAGTAACCGCGAAGAGCTGATTACTGAAATAGCTTGTCGATTTGGAATCCCTCCAGTATCGAGACGACCAGGGTCCATGCATTCTCTTCACGGTTTTCCGAGAGTTATGGAACTGTATAGGGGTAGATTGGGCCTCCACATGCCCGTACCATCCCCAAAGCTCTGCGAAGGTCGAAAGAATGAATGGGACCCTCAAGAAAAATAGTCAAAGAATGAACTGCTGAGTCACCCTTGCCCTGGCCCGACCCTCTCCCAATTGTTCAGTACCACGATAGGCACACCCCACAAGCAAAACATGGCCTAACCCCATTTGATATACAGTTGTGGGAAGCCTCCTTCTGTGTTGATGTCAGGATCAAGAGTTAGGGGAAAAGAGTGACAGGACCTTGTACAATTTGTGATTGAATTTTCTAAAGATTGACAAATTTGCATTCTGCATTCTCTGCTTGTCTTCCAGAATCCACAGGGAAACGTGCATGATTTCAAACCAGGATACCGAGAGTACATAAAGATGCATATCAGAAGGTATTTCATTGAGCCCAGATTTGAAGGCACATTCACTGTTATCCCTGATTACCCCCCCGGCAGTGAAAATTGGAGGTGAAAGGGGCCGCACGTGGATCCATGCTTCCTTGTCAAAAGGGCCCAGTGACAAAAATGATTGTATATATCCTTTTATTTGTTTTACCTATATCTAATGCTATAGTGATTTTTTTGGATGGACATTAACCAAAGTTGCAAACCTTTTTCATTTGATGCTTGTGATATATTCCCCAATAATCCCCTGCCAGAATGGAGTCTTGCCCCTCAGGTATGGACCCACGATCCTTTGTTACATGGGTGGTTTCTACTTGTGTGTAACACTCCCCAGGAATGAAAATTGCTATTACTGGTCAGATGTAGAATGGAATCCGGGGAAGACTGGGGATAAGCTCCTCCTGAAGCTCGGGCCACGCAAGGACCCGAAGGACGGTCCTTAACTGTCAGGAGACTCAGACCTATGGGACCGACATATTTGGGTGGGAGTGATACGACCGATGCGCTGTTCCCTGTAGTTCTCAACTTGGAGCACCCCAGCCCCGGAGACATGGGAAAGTATGTCAAGGCTTCAAGGCTTACCCATGGAATCCAGCCCCCCACCTAGATGACCCCCCAAGCAGGGAGAGACGAGCGGCCCCTAGTAATCCCAGATGAATACCCTAATGTTATAGAGAATCTATTGGAGTGCCAAGGTGTCCCAGATCAGTTTTAAAGCGCTAGATCAAATTGTGCGCATGCTTCGCTTCCCTTAATTCCCCGTACAAATTAATAAAATGAAGACTGGATTAATTACATTTATTATAACCAGCAAGGTTTGTTAATTACAGTAGAGCTGGTTTCAGTGAGTCATGAAGAAATTAGGCCCCAATACTAGGATGACCTTGACATAACGAATAGCCATCGACTGTTGCAGCGCGGAGAATGGATGAGTTTTGTGGCATGATAGGAGCAGATGCTGCACCTATATACCTGACAACACAGGAGTGAAATGGAAAAATCACTATCTCCCTAGTACGATAAAGAAATCTGTTCCCAAGGAACTAAGAGAACTCAGGATGGACACTTCTGGGCCTCCTGGCTGACTGATTGGACTGGAGGCTGGAAAGCGCTGGTTACAGCAGGTGGCATGGTACTACTAGTAATACTGGGTGCTACTGTTTGTACTGTGTTGCTGCAGTTCCCCTCTACAAAAATCTATTGGCCAGGATAGCTGCTGGAGGAGCCACCTCAGGAAACTTTCCTATGCACAAAAAAAACAGGAGCCTCTGATGTGCATGATGAAGGAGGTAGTGCTGACATCCCATCCTACCAAGACCCCCATAAGTATGAACCAAGAGTCAATTCTCTGATTTGAAGGGACAGATTCAAGGGGAAAACTCACACTGTAGTAGGTCACTGGAGAAGTTGCTTTTTGATACACCATTAGGGGTTTCCTCACGACTTCTGAAGAAATCCCACACCGCCTTACCCCAGTGTGCTATTCTTAGTTATCAGGAAGGACAATATGTGACAAGAGAGAAAATCTTGGTCTTAGGGGGGCTTGTGAAGGTAGAGAGGTTGAAGGCAATATTGTGTTGTATGTAAAATTATGAAATCCCAAGCTTATTCTCCTTATACTGCATTTCAGCTGAGTCAGAATACATTTTGGTTGAGAATGATGCAGCAATTAAAGAAGCTAATATGGCTCAGTATGTGACCACTGTTAACTGTTTCCCAAAGATGTGACCTCCAGCTATTTGTCTCCCTTTCCTGAAGTTTTCTTTCCCGTGTCACTGGAAAATCACTGAAGTTTTGGCTGTGATAAAATAAAAATCCCAGAGCTTTTCCCCAGAGAACAACGTGGACCAATAAAGTGTACTTAACAGCTTGCCTACATTAAGGACATACATCCTTCCCTCTCTCCTGTACTGCGCCTCGCCTTGTTTGACAACAGTAATACAAAATATGTGTGTAAGGCTTTGTCTGTTCAGAACTGCTTGAACATGAACGAAATTTTGACCCAAACTCTTGTTCCTGACTGCATTTTCTAATCGGCGATACATGTTCCCCTGATCGTGATTGGGAATACCGGGGCAAACGGGGGACCCCCCAATGTTGGTAACGACCCCAACACGTTATTTGGACCAATGGAGAGCGAGCGAGCGCTCTTATGGGTTATCTAAATGCAATCAGGAATAAAACGTACAATGTCCGAAAATAATGATAAGACTCCAAATTGTCCCATGTGTATATAAAATATCAACAATATTGGGGTAACAAAAAAAAATATTCTATAAATTCATGTTTATTTCTTTATTTTTGTTACACCCATACTATTGATCCTTGGCTAACGAAAATAAAGACATACTCTGCATGGACATGTTTAATGATTTTTCGCTGTTTTCCAGCCTGTCTCGAATCGGAACAGATTTTCGGCGCAGTCCCGCACTGCGCCTAAGTCCCGCATTGCGCCCCACACACTGGCGAGGAGCGGCGGACTTTACACCGCATGTATGAGCGCACTATCTCCGGCAGCGAATCTTAAGCGCAGTCCCGCACTGTGCCTAAGTCCCGCACTGCGCCTAACACACTGGCGAGGCGGACTTTTCATGGTATGCATGAGCGCGCCCCGGCGCCGACATAAATCAGACGCAGCTTTCACTAAAAATCGGGCGAAAAGGTGCGCTCCGACGCGGCGAGATTCATACATGTCGCCCTTAATTTGCAGACTCATCTCCCTGCAGGGATGAACTATAAGGGCTCGTTCACACGGCTGATTTGGGCACTGATTTCAGCCGTACTGCGCGCCGTATTTGCGCTGCAGTACGGCTGAAATCCGTCTCTGTCATTACACTAATCCACAGTTCTCATAGAGAACTATGGATTCCGTCTCTCCTCCCCGCTCGGTGAATATGGCGAGAATAAGTGACATGTCAATTATTCACAGTGTATACGTGCCGTGATTCATGAATGTCTATGGGGCCGGCGAGCTGCCGCCTCCCCCCTCGCCCCGGCAGCCGGCGTAAGTGCGGGGCGAAATCCGTCCCCGCAAATACGTTGACTAGCCCTAAAAGTGATTTATTCCAAATGTCCAGTATCCATGAAATCTCCGCTGCATAGATTGGATTCACAATATTGTGTATGTATTTATGAGTACTAATGTTTATTTAATTGGTTCTAATACAAAGCGCTAAGGGTACGTTCACACAAGGTAATTTCGGCACGCTTTTTCCGAAATTACGGTAATCCATAGTTCTCATAGAACGCCTCCTCTCCCCGCTTGTACAATACGATCGTATTGTACGAATGGGGAGGTAAGTGACATGTCAATTACTTGGGGCGAATATGCGCCGTGAGTAATTAATGTCAATGGGGTCGGCAGGCTGCCGGAGTATCCGCGTATTGGCGCGACTCCCAAAGCACCTGGCGCAATTGCGGCCGTACTGTACGCACCGCAATTACGTCTTGTGAACATAGCCTTAACTAACGTCATGCGTATCTCTCTAATCATTCATTGCTCCAATATGTGGTTAAATTACCTGTTGTTTTGCACATTATTCAAGCTGTGACCAAGGACCCTACAGGCCTGAAACGTGTATAAGTGTCTACATGCCTGATTTTTAGGCTTATTTTGGAACATGAATTTTTTCTTTTTTCTTATTCAAACCAGCTTTATTAATATAAAACACGGATAGGTAGTGTACAATCAAACAATGCAAGCATAATGAGATAATGAAAGGTCAGTAAAATATTTTAGCACAATAATCTAATCATATAAAATAAATCAAGTGAAAAAGTTGAGATCTCTCATCTCTACGAACACTTCATAACAGATCATAACTAATTCAGTCTTTCACAATGCTAACCGCAAAAATATGAATTACAGATGCAGGTAAAACATCAAAAGACATTTATCAAGAGAAGCCAGATAGTTTTAGAAAAACGAGTAAAGGTAAAATACCAAACAATTATCAACTCAAAAGTCTGGACACGACCTGATCCGTCATCCACCCGCACGCACCCGCCGAGAGACACTGCACCACCTAAAGATACTCAGATCTCAGGACCCAACACAATCGGGAGGATTAACTGGAGCTAAGAAACTCCGCTGAAGTAGTGAAAGCCATCCACTCTCTCCATACTTCACAATAGCGCTCAGGAGCTTGCGTCTGGTCCGCTCGGATCTCCTCCATCCGCTGCAAGTAAAAGATCTCTTTAAACCATTCCACAATGGAGGGTGGATGGGTAGATCTCCACTTCCTTGGAATAAGCGCCTTTGCTGCAATCAGAAGGAAGACAAGCAGTTCTCCCTTAAGAATGCGCATGGGTATTGGCAGCATAAGGAGGAGGAGAGCCGAGGGGTCATCTTGAAGTTTATGACCAGTAATGGTTTCAATTAGTTCTATAACCCTAGTCCAAAAGGGTCGAAATCCTTCACATCCCCACCATACATGTGTCATATTACCAGGAGCCTTCCCACATCTCCAGCATGCAGAAGGGACCGAGGGATAGATTGAGTGCAACAGCGTGGGTACTCTGTACCATTTGGTCAGTACCTTATAATAAAGCTCCTGAACTCTACAGGAGATAGATGCTTTATGAGACAGGATGCAAGCTTTGGTCCATTCTTCTGCTGAGAGTGTACGCCCGATTTCCGCTTCCCACCAAGATTGGTAATTAGGTTTCATCGAGGCCAGACCCGCAATTATCATATTGTATATTACTGAGATCAGGTGCTTAGGGGGCAAGCGATGTGTGCAGAGCATTTCAAATGCAGTCAAGGATCTAGTAAGGTCATATTTATGCTTATAGGAGATAAAGAAATGTCTAAGCTGCATATACTGCAAACACACGTTGGGCGACCTACTCTGCGGGGGCACACAATCTTCATACGTTTTAAAAGCAGAAGAGCTAATGAAGTCCCCAATAGTAGCTGGCTTCAGCCTTTGACTGTCCTGATAGGAAAGGCAAGGCACTGTTATAGCGAGCGCCAGGTTGCCTCTTACCGGGGTAAGCGGGCCACCTGGTGTAAAAAGATTATGTTGTTGACCATATTTCCTGAACGTGAAGGAGGTAAGTTGAGCCACCAGGGGCAGGCTCATAAGGCCATGCTTTAGATGGGAAGTGTTAAGCCAGTTTATAGAGGACAGGGGTATCCCACACATATCTTCCTCCATCCGCACCCAGCTGGAACATGAATTTTTTCAATATGTGAAATACATTTTTGTATTTTTTATGAGAATTTTGCTCATAATTTTCTGACAAAACTGTGATAACATGGACACCACACATCTGACACCGAGTCCAGACCAGTAAGGGTATGTTCACACGATGTATTGCGGCACATATAGTTCGCGCCGCAGTACATCGTGTGTTTCGGGAGCTTGCGTGTACTCCCCCGGCACGGAAGCCCGCCGACCCCATTGACATGCATTACTCGCGGCGATTACGGACTCATTGTGTCAGATGTGTGGTGTCCATGTTATCACAGTTTTGTAGAAAGACTATCAGCAAAATTCTGATTAAAAATAAAAATAATTGACATATCACTTATCTCCCCGCGCATACAATATGATCGTATTGTACGAGCGGGGAGAGGAGGCGTAATCCATAGTTCTCTATGAAAGCTATGGATTAACGTAATTATGGGGAGCATTTCCGCGCCTATTAAGCATAATATGTCGCAAAATACGCGATTAAATGCGCTCCAAAATAAGCTTTGTGAACATACCCTAAGGATGGAAGTTTCTGCTATGTGTTCTGGGGCTCATTCTGCTTCCCGGGTATAGTGAGACCTTGTCACAGTTGGTGACTTTTTCTAACCTTCCTGGCAAAGGTATCAGCTGTTGTATCAGAGTACTCTGACAGTCTCCAGGCCGCACACCTCCATGCAGCTTGGAGGAATGGTACAGAGCAATCCATGGGCATCATCAGTATTTTAAATATGAACATTTGCAGATGCTGGAGAGGACAGTGGTCAGCTGTCAGCAGCAACAACCCCTCAATGTGGAATGACACAAGGACTCCCTATATTCATTAGTGGCTCCTATCTCTGCGTGGTTTCAGACCACAACAGCAGCCGTACCAGTACCTGTAGCAGCATGGACGTTTAGCAGAAGTCGTTCCAATTCTCGTGAGCATAGGGGCTTCCAGGGCTCTCACATCTGCTTCTTTCTAACCTATCACAAATTATAGTGACTAAGAGTTCAGAGATGGATCGTTGATCCAGGGATTTATTCTGATTGCCAGATTGGAGTCAGGAAGGAATTTCTTCCCTAAAATGAGGACAGTTGGCTTCAACGTCATGGTTTTTTTTTTTTGCCTTCTTCTGGATCAACACTGTAGGACAATCGGCTGAACTGGATGGACGTCTGTCTTCTTTTGGCCTTACAAACCCCATGACAATATCACTGGTTTCTCAGAATCTTTCACCCCTTACTTTCATCTAACCAGGGTTTGGTAGGAACCAACTGTCAGGAAAAAGCCTGCCCGCTGGCCCTCTCGAGGGTCGACGACCTGACTTGGGGTGTATCATGACGTTGCGCTGCCCCCTAGGGGTACACAAGGTCAGCCAGATACTGTTTCACCATTTACCCCTGTCCACACGGGCACAGAGGGACTCCGGGAGGACGAGAGAACACACTCCTCGTCCACGACCCTGAACGGCTGAGATAGATTTGTTTACCCACACTGGTTAAACAAAAATCTGCCAGTCTAATAGGCTGCCACCAGTTTCTAGTTTAGTTATAAGACCGGTCCATTACCGACTTATAACAAGGCCAGGAAGCAGCCTTGGGTTAGCTATTTAATATAGAACGAGTACTAGGCGTGTGAGGCCGATGATCAAGACAGATTAACTCAGATTAAAGTTTATAGATTTAATTAGCTTTGGAGGGCACACTAGACAAATATATACAAAATGATAATAATATACAGATACGAGAGGTGCAAATATAAGTATGGTTACAGACAAAGGCAGTTACCTGTGGTTGACTTGGTTCTGGGCTCACATGAGGGGGCTTATGTGGCCTGGCTTCTGTGTGTGGATGCTCCTGAAAATGCTCTTAGGTACCCCCCCTCCTGGATGCAACGCTAGCCCCATCTGGGGCTCCTGCTTATATCTGTAATAGGACAGCCCACGTGACAGCCCACGTGACAGCCCACTACACTCCCCCACACACACCCCTTTGATGGCCTGTGAACTCCTCCCATTCTGGCCATGCAATTTCTGACTGAAAAACCAAACTGGGCCATACCTCGGCAGGGCATTGGCACAGAACGGAATCAGTGACATCATCAGAACTGGCTGGACCTACACTACTCCCTTATACCAGACACCCCTATCCTAGGTGCTTCCTAAACCCAGTTCTGAATATTTCAGTCCCCCTGCGTCATGCGAATGTGGGAGTGGTGGCTATTTGTGTGGGGAGTTCCATATTTTGAGATATGAAACCTCTATAGACCAGTTATGAGCAGATCGCCTATAAATCTTTATGAAATATCAAGGCCGCTGCTGCTAGGAGCATTTTAGTCAAGTCTTTGAAGCTGGGGGTTTGAGCTAATTAATGGAAATGAGTTTTCTTTTGATGGGTCAACCTCATGCTGTGCTAGCTTCCTATAGAAGGGCATTTACAATGGTCTGAGCTGGGTGTTCATTAATTGAGGCTTTCCTGGGAGCTGGGGCCATTTGTCAGATCTGACTAGTTATGAAGTTGAAGGAGAGATGACTGTCATATGAGTGGATTTTCCTCACACCAACAAATAATGAAAATTAATTTCTGGGAACAATTTTTTTAATTTTGTTTGTTTATTGCTCTGTCTATATATACTATGGGCGCCTGAGATTCGCCGCCGGAGGTAGTGCGGTCATACATGCGGGGAAAAGTCCGCCGCGCCTGGCCAGTGTGTGAGGCGCAGTGCGGGACTTTAGGGCTGAAAGGGGGGACTGCGCCGAAAATCTGTTACGAGGCGAGACAGGCTGGAAAACAGCGAGAAATCATTCCACATGTCGGTGCGGAGTATGAATCAAAAATCGCCTTTATAAAGGCGTTCAACATTGTCAGGAAAAGAGCTGAAACCTATAAAAAAAAAAAACCTAAAACAAAATCACTTTCCAATATCCTAATTCAAGAATTAGGATATTGGAAATTGCCGGGAAATACAGTAATTCAAATTCGGAAACCTATTCTCATTGGTCGGCATAAACCGGCCAATCAGAATAGGAGCGACAGTGAACCATTAAAACCTATGGGGAAGGATTGACCAATCAGAATCCACGGCGGGACAGTTCAAAATACAGTAAAAATGGTGAAAAAAGCTGTCGCCCTATGAGTTATGTATCATGTCTGCTTCATGTTTTCGGTTCATCTACATTGAATTTCCTGAACATATGAAAGTGGGAATTTCAGTAAGTGCAATTTAATTAGTTCAGCCTGTTGGTAATAGTCTCAATTAACATAGAATAGCTAATAAGAAAAGGTGGAAGAATATGAAGTATAGTACGAGCAGACCAGCAGACTCCCAGTCACTAGGGAACTGAGCACATGGAGTATGGACAAAAGAAAACATATACATCAAAGACATTTCGGTCATAATCTGTTTTCCATAACTCACGAGATTATGACCAACTCAGCCACTTCTCCTGTATCAAACGCCAGGATTTTCAGCCTCAGGACAACACCGAACAGAATATTGGCTCAAATTATGAATATTTCATATTTGTTAACCCTGGGTTGGCGAATTCATGCTCGGGACCTTTTTGGTCATAATCTCTGACTAGAAGATTCCTTGGAGGAGTTATGACACAATCTGGAATTATGCAAACACAACACCAATGGAACGGCACTCTACACACACTAAAACACTAAGGAATTTTTTCAAAAAGCATTTCTGCTACTTTAGATTACATGAAAATTTGCTGTTCTTATTTCACATTTTTTATCAAAACTGTAAATACCCCTCACAGTGACCTCAATACAGATGGGAACCTTCTCTAACATTTTACCTCTCTTGGTGTTTGTTCAGACCTACATATTTTCAGGGAGAGAGGATCCCAGCTTTTCTCTGCTTTGGTTAAGAGCAGTCTGTATGTAGATGGGTTGAGTGCAAAACCAAAATGGGGACTAGCCAGTCCCCCATGCTAACAGTCTAAGAAACAAAAATTGTTCAGCAGCTCCAAAGCAATTTTTTTTTTTTTTTTTTTAAAGGAGTATTGAGCCCACCTATACTCATTTTTTTTTAGTTACTTTGGAGGTGCTGACCAATTTTTGCTTTTTAGACAATCTGAAATTATGACATATTTCGTTGTCCTCTGCATGTAATTAGTGATTCCCTTCTGTGACCTGAGCAGGAAGGGCTGGAGTTAGTTGTCTCTTTAAAAACCATTGGGCAAGTGAAGTGAGAGAGTCCCCAGCCCAGAGAAAGCAGCTGAGTGTATCAGGACCCCTAGGGTTACAAAAGGTCAGCCGGATACTGTTTCACTTAACCCTGTCCCAGGGCCAGAAGCCCCAGGGAATGGGAGAGGTATCCACTTCTGAATGGCTGGGAGAGTCTTTTTACCCAACAGGTGAAACAGAACTCTGCCAGCCGGTAGATGCCCCCAGCCCTTACCAGTTTAAACCCTGGCCCGTTACGATTATAACAAGTCGGGAAACCAGCCGGGTTTTAGTGTATATTAAAGAGAAAAAACAGGCACTGAGTTTGGCTGATCGGGCAACGGGGACCCGCTCAGGTCAAAGTTCTATTTTTTTAAAATCCCCTTCCGAGCGATTACAAACAAAAATACACTGGGAAAAAACTATTAGGAGGGGCGAATTGATTTTAACGAAGTGGAATTGTTTAAAATTTTTTTGGGGAAAATTCGGTTCTGAACGAATTGAAGTTTGGGGGATTTCGGGTGAACGAAGTGTGCTTTTTTTGATAAAATGGCTGCAGCACATGGGCGGGGGGGGGAAAAAGGGCATGCCTGTTACTGTGCAAGATGAAGCAATCAGAGCCCGGCGGGATTCTGTGACTCACCCCCTTTTTTAAAAGTCCGGGGCGCGACGGGGGGTTTAACCCTCTCACTTGTCATCGGGGAAAGGTGCTGCCGCGCTGATTTTGAGAATGATTTTTATAAGCGTTTTTTTGGGGGGTGTCTCGTTGTCCAGAGATGTTTTTAATGTTCTATTTCTTTTTTTTGGGTGTATTGGATTAAAGTCCGGTGCGTCCACTGAGTCAAAAATTTTAAAATCCTATTGCTCAAGCCTTTGAATACCCAAGGGGGGGATCTCCCTTTCCCTTTGTATTCATTTAAAAAAACGGTTTTTACAATAAAATTTTCCACTTCATTTTTGGTGCTAAATTTTTGGCGCAATTTACATCCAGGGGTTTTTAAAGCTTGTTTTTCTGCTGGGTGACCCCAAAAAAACCGTCATTTTCAACCCCAAAAATTATTTTTTTTTTCCGTAGCTAATTCAAAAGAAAAGGTTAAATTTACGTTTTATTCTTTTTTGTGTGGCGTAAAAACCCCAAAATTGTTAAACGTACAAAGCTGTAGTTTGTGGTTGCTCAATTGTTTGGTGAAATTTACATCCGGGGGTTTAAATTTAAGGGTTGTTTTTGCTGCTGTGGTGACTAAAAGAAAACTGTTTTTTACGCCAAAAAATACTTTTTTCCCCTGTGCATAATTCCAAGCGAAGGTTTAATTACAATTTTTTTTTTGTTGTGTAGCGTAAAAAAAACAGCCTTTTAAAACCCCCTTACAACTATTTTGTGGTTGCTCAATTTTTTGGCGAAATTTTTACATCAGGGGTTAACTAAGTTTTTTTCTGGGGTTGTATCGTAAAAGAAATTTTTGTTTTTCCCCGCCACAGAAGAATTCTGTAGCATAATTCATATCCAAAGGGTTTAAATTTAGCCTGTTTGTGTTTTTATATTCAGTAAAATAACGATTTTTAAAAAAGGCACATAAAAGGCAATACCCCCTGCTTCTTGCAGTAGGCGGCAAGTATAGATGTTGAGGTGGCATGGGAGGTATGTTGTGAGGGGTCCTCCTTCCAAGACGGTTGATGAGGACAGCAGTGCGATGAAACACAAATAGATGATGTTGTAGCCGCCCCCTTGGGACCCGGGTGAGGAAAGGGCTTCTCATCGTCAGGGAAAAGAGGGGCGTCAGTTGCGCGTCAGGCAGCGGCGCACCCCAGCAAGTGGGTTGGTGGCGTGAGTGGGGGTAGCGCAGTGTGAGGTCGGGAGCCAAGGCAGGGGGAAAAAAACCGCTTCGCAGGCCCAAAAAAGTGCGGCACAGGGTCAGGAGGCAGCGGCGGCGTAGTCACTCGTGGGAGCGTTGTGGTAAAATCCGTATCGGGTGTGGCAGTTCTTTGAAAGACACGGAGGGCGAATATGGGTATATGTAGAATTGTAAGAGAAAGGGGAAGGTCCCCGGGAGCAAACGTTGGCACACCCCCTGCGTAAACACTGCAGCGTACATCCGGTGGCTTGGGAGAAAGTGGCTGATGTGGGGGCCACCCTCCCGCCGCAGCAAGCAGCAGCAGCAGCGCCCAGTGGCAGCATGCCCTTTGCGGGCCAGTCAAGGCCCCAAACCCCCTTGAGAAGGGAGTGTTTCTCTTTGACATCATCCCCCGGCCCAGATGCCCTGCCCCACTTTTATGGGCCCAGCAGTCGTTCGTGGGCGATTGCAAAGAGAAACGGATGGTCCAACCATCCAAGGTGCAGAGTACCGTCTTGTCCATTTTGTTGGGTGCAGCCCCCTTTCCAAAGGTGGACTCTGCCCCATTCAGAAAATAAGGGTTGTGCCGACCCGAGTGGAGATTTCCAACCCGTTTTTTTTTAAAAAAGGGTACCAGCACTTCAAAAATATTGGGACGAAGGGGGCCCAGCCCTTGGTTTATGGGTTTTTTCCCAAAGGTGCACGCAGGGGGGAGTCTGGAGCTGTAACTACGGTCGGGCCCAGTAATGTCCTTTACGGCCAGGGTGAATGTGTTTTGGCCCAGGCACACCAAACAACTTGGACGGAGACCCCGCTTTCTCCCCCACGTTGTAAAAACGGGTCCTGCGCCAAATGTCCCCTCCCCCTCCACACTTTCAGCCCCCAAAAGTAGCCCTTTCATACCACATGTGTAGGGCCAGGGGTGTCCCAGTTTACACTGGCTTGCCTGGGAAATAAGTCACCGGGGGAGGAACCCCCGACATGCGCAAGAAATCGTGTGTGGCTTTCTCGCCCCAAATGCAAATGGGAACCTGGGCGGACAATGGGAGGAACATGGTGTCCGCGCTGCACGAGGAGGGAGGGTCCATGCGCCTGCAGGGCACGTGTTCAATTGGTTGTGAAAAGGTTCCTGAAGTTTTCCCACCGTTTTCAAACATTCTAAAAAAAAGGCCCGGGAAAACTGTGATGCACTTTATCCTTCGTAAAAGCCGGGGGAAAACCCCCTTTGAGTTGCAGCGCAGAACCCCCTCCCCAAACACTCTGAATGCGATGTTTCCCCCTTTGGGAATTCAGCCTGCACAGTTGGCCCGAGTATGAACGAGAAAGGCCATTAACGATTTTTTGATGATCGGGCAGACGAAGTACTCCCCTGTGTAACTTTGATGTCAGGTGGCGCTCATGTGTGACACCTGCCTTTGTTGGGGCCCATTCGAGGGGGCGACGTTTTTGTCAGTCCCAGGACAAAGGGATGAATAACGTCTTTCCATGCTTATGTCCTGGAAAAGATGCTGAAAACTGTTGGGGGGGGGATGGAGAGTGGGACTACATCTCGCGGCCACATGAGTCGGTGGGGGACTGAAATGGGGGGGAGGAGAAGGGGAATTGGAGCAGAAGCATTGTCTGGTAAAATGAGTGGATTTTCACCCAGGTGACAAGAGGGGAGGGCGGAGCAGCTGGAGGAGTAGATGGAGATGAGGAAGACGAGGCAGATACCCGCAAGCACCGTGGGAGTTACAGTGGAGTGGAGACAGGGAGCCCCCCGGGTCACTTGTGCAGATGGCCCGCAGCATGCTGATTTGCCGGCTAGTGCAGCCGAATAGTCAGATCGGGGAGGGATGACTTTTGGCTCTCCACCCCATTGGGCCCTCGCTACGGTCCAAAATGGGAGCCTTTTTCCAGCTATTGAGAGGGAGGCAAAATCAAAAACTTAGGGAATCCCCCGGAGCCAGTTGGCCGTGCCCATGTGGGCATCATCCTCCCCTGACAGGTCGACGGGGGGTTCTTCAGCGCTCCTTTCTATTTCCGCGGCTGCGGGGGGAGGGGGGGGGGTCGGAGCAGTCCGCTCCCTCAGAGCAACCTAAGTTGGAGCACGTGAGCAGCTTCCCCTTACCCGCCTAGTGGGAGGGGGGAGTGCCAGCAGCGGACCTGGAGCAGCTTGAACCCAAAGGTGGGGCCCACTTGGGAAAACACCTGCCACCCCCAGTTGAAAATGCTGGGGGTACTGGGCAGCCCCCAAATGGATGTGTGGCCGCAATTTTCCCAGTTTGCAGTGGAGAAGTGTTGCCCGGCCAGTAGTGTGGCTCAGAGGGGGGTTCAGTTCGGGGGGCCATCGTTTCCCCAAGGAGAACCCCCCTTGTCCCAGGGGAAAAGTGAACAACTGACCTTTGTCAAAATAAACAGGCATGGGCGGCCAGGATTTCCACAAACCCAATGCCTTAGGGGTCAGATACATCAGCCATGAGCCTCACCCAAACTGTGAAAAGGTCTGGGGTTTAAACTACCTGCCTCAGCCACTATTTGTGCCGCCACCCCCCCTGATGCCACAATCTGGGGACGTTTCTCCATCTGCCACCAACATCTTTACCCGGGTGGTTTGCCCCCCCTCCACACTTGTATTGTGCCACTGTTGGGCCTCATGTGTGCTGGGCTGCTGCCCTGATCTCCAACTGTGTCATTGTGCACTTCTACCCCATGCTGTTGTTTTCCCGCCCCCGTCACCTCCATTCTGTCATTTGCCACTTGTGGCCTATTCCTGTTTTTTTCCACCTCGAATGTCTTGTGCCATGTCTGACCCCTTTCGCTGCTGTGGCTGCTGCCCTGACCTACCATGTGCATTGTGCCACTGTCTGACCCCATGTGCTGCTGTGGTGCTGCGTGACCTAACACTGTGTCTTGTGCCACGTTGACCTATGCTGCTGCTGTGGGGCTGCCTGACCTTTCCCTTTTGTCATTGTGCACTGTTGACCTATGCTGCTTTTTTTTTGCATTTCAGCTGGGGGCTGCTTGGGGGGTGACCCAAACACTTTTCATTGTGCCCCTGTTGACCCCATGCTGCTGTGGGTGCTGCGTGACCTAAACCCCCGTGTCATTGTGCACTGTCTGACCCTCATTTTCTTTTTGGTGCTGCCCGGGCCTAAAAACTGGGATTGTGCACTGTTGACCTCTGCTGCTGTTTGTTCTGCCGTGACCTACAACTTGTCATTGTGCCAATGTCGACCTCATGCTGCTGTGGCTGCTGCCCTGACCTACACACTGTGTCATTTTCCCACTTGTGGTTCCTTTTTTCCCCCTTTTTTGGCCCCGGGGCCTTCCCCAAATTTTCATTGTGCCCCCTGTTGACTATGCTGTGCTGTGGCTGCTGCCGTGACTAACCCCTGTGTCTTGTGCCACTGCTGCCTCTGCTGCTTTGTGGCTGCGCCGTGACCCAAACATGTGTCATTTGCCCTGTCTGACCTCATGCTGGTTTTTGGGTTTGGGTGGTGCTTTGCCGTTGACCCCACCCCCGTGTCATTTTTTTGCCACCGTCTTTTTTTTTGACTCAAAAGCTTTTCCCTTTGCCCCGTGTGTTGGGTTCCACAACACTGGTCATTGTGCCCCTGTTGACCCCAGCTGCTTGTGGTGCTGCCGTGACCTACACACTGTGTCTTTTTGCCACTGTTGCCCCATGTGCTGCTGGGTGTGCCGTGACCTACACATGTGTCATTGTGCCATGTTGCCTCATGCTGCTGCTGTGGTGCTGCCCTGACCCAGACACTTGTCATTGTGCCCCTCTGTGGGCCCATTCCTGTTTTTGCCCCCTCCAGAATGTCATTGTGCCATTCTGACCTCATGCTGCTGTGGTGCCGCCCTACCACCTCTTTACTGATGTTGCCACCTGAGCCCCCAGCTTGTTTTTTTTTAAACGTCGCTGATGACTTTTTAGGCTACATTCCCCCCTTTAGTTTTTTGGTCAGTTTTGCCCTCTTAAGTGCCCCGGAAAATTTTGGGAACGATTCTAAGAGCGGGGGGCAGTCAGTGCGTGTCATACTAAAACACAACTTGTATGAAAACCAACCAAACTCCCTCGCATTTTAAGCATGGCACAAATTTACAGCACCCCGCAGGCTCTTGCAGCCCGGAAAAAGCTGTTTTTTTTTTAAAGTGATCGTGGAAAATAATTCGGAAAAAGTTTTTTTTGCCGAGAAATTCGGGAAGTGAAGAAAAAAATTTCGGAATTCGGCATCTCTAAAAACTATACATTATTGGTCAGAGGTGCAAATCAATACGGTGTGGGGTTATATTATTTCCGGGGTTGGCCTTGTGCTGGGCTTGCACAGGGGTGAATGTAGCCTGCTGGTTCTGGACACTCCCGGTACGCTTGGGGTAAACCTATTTCCAATTTTGGGATGCGTTTGGGTGACTTTTAAATTGTTTGGGGAACATCCCCGTCACAACCCCGGGTTCCCCCCCTTGGGGCGGTCTACAGGTTCCTCCCTGTTCCTAGCTTCAGACATGAAACGGACAATATCCTGACAGAGAAATGGGACAGATACAAGCTAGTGGTACCATCAGAACTGGATGGGCCTAAGCTACAACCAGGGACTAAACACCCGGTCAGGCTCTGTTATACCAGTTGTACATTTTCCTGCCCCTTGGTTTCTACAAACGCTGGGGGGTGACCGCTAGGGGGTGGGATGTTCATATTTAAAAATATGAAACGGGGGTTTTGCCGTGATTCGTTATTCCATCTCTTTAAGAAATCCCGATCCGCTGTGCTGCCCATCTTTGATGCTTGTCTCTGGGCCAGGCCCCGGGCCCGTGGCGCCTATGTGATACTGGATAACGTCACTGATTGGAGCTACAAAGTGATTCAAGATCTTTGGCATTTCAGAATGACACAGATTCCTTTGTCAGGGATAAGTGGTGATGCAAGAACAAATATGTTGAATCCGGACACAAAGGACAGTATTGTGTGTATAATGGAATTGGATTTTGAGATTGAAAAGTAAATTTTTTTCCACCCCCGTCCAATAAAAGTTGAGCCCTTAAATCAAGTTGACAACAGTTTTTGAGGGTAACTTCAAGATCGGGGTTAGAGGGAATTCCAATTTATCTATTGGTAAAAAGGAAAGGGCTTTGAGGGAACTAATAGTTAATCCGTTGTTGTTGTAAAACCAGGGGGAATAAGGGGGGGCAGTGGGTGGTAGGACGGGGGTGGAAGTAGGCCTTGAATTTTATCTTTTCAATTGGAGACCAAAATTTTAATACCCAACTAAATGGTGACCCAAAAATTTTAAAAAATAAGGAAAAGATAAAAAATTTTTTGTAAAATAGGGGAAATTTTGTAAAAAGATTAAAGATGACAAAAAAGGACTTTTCCCTGAAGGTTACTCCCCGGTTACTCCGGTACTGTATTTCCCCCCAAAAACCCATAAGAGGTTGTTAGACCCCCCGGGGGGGACCAATAGTTTTTTCGGGCCCGGGTGGTTTATCTTCATAAAAATAGCCACCCTTTCTAGATGGGGTTTTGAGATCCTTTCCCAAACGACTGCCCCCCTCCTATTTTAGAGATACATCGGTTTTTTTGTGAAAGTTAAAAGATGTCATTTACCTGAAAAATGTTTTTTGGTTTCATTTAAATTTTGCCCTCATTGTAAAACTTCGATTAAACATTTAAAAGGTCTGTCGGGCAGTGTCCGGGGGTGTTAACGGGACGCGGGATGTTCCCGTTTACTCAAACTTTATCCTCCCCCTTCGGAAGATTGCCCTCGGGAGGCATTTTTTCCTTTTTGGGGGAAAAAAATTTTTTCCCTCCAGAAGCGGGGAAAACGCCAGGGGGCCCAATTTAGCCCCCCTTATGCAAACATTTTTTTGGGGGGGGCCCGTAGAGGAGGGTGTGTTTCCCATTCTCGTTTTAAAGAGAAACACCCTGCGCGGGTTTGGCGCTTTTTTGAAGTGTTTTTCTTGTTTTGGACAGGGAAACTTTTGGAAAGGATATTAACCCTTTTTTCATGTTTATTTGAACATTGTAAAACGGGTCTAAAATTAAATTAAGGGTTTTGTTTTCTGATGACTTGTTTCAATTTTTAGACCAAAGGTATATATCAAGGGGAAAAAATTTTGGGGAGCAGATTTAAAGGCCCAGGGACAGAAAAGAAAAATTTCTCTTTTTTTAAAACAGCTATCATCCAAAACATATGGTAAAATCACTCCGGGGAGTCAACTTTTGAGGGGAAGGGGGGAATCTTTTTCGGAGGAGACAGATTAGATGGTAAAGGGAAAAAATTTGTGTAAAAAATTTTCATCCAGAGGGGGATACCCCAAACCCCTTTTTTAATATTTTTAAAAAAACGGGTAAAAAAGGGTTAAGAGGGTCGGGTTTTTTGAAGCCACAAGGGGAAAAGGCCAATCAAAAAAAATCCCGTTTGTTAATACATATGGGGATTAGGTCCTAAATCGCTGAGATTTTCGGGTTTGGAAAAAAAAAATGGTAATACCCTTTTAAAAGGGTTTTCCTGATGTTGAAGAAATCTCGGAGGCCCAGATGATGGCTTTTAGAGGAGCAAAAATTTTGTGAGAAAGAAAAGTGAAATTAAATTTTTCCGACCTCCCCAGGGATGAGACAATCCTAAATTAGCTCACCAAAAATGGGCAATTTTCCCCTTTCCTGGGGTTTTCAGCAATTGTAACAAAAATGATTTTAAAGGGGGATATTTTTTATCATCCCTTTTTTTTTTTATTATTTTTTAAATTAAATTTAAAAGCGCCATTGGTTCCAGGGCGCTGGGACATTTTGAGGGGTTACATAAAACATAAGTCAAACGAGTACATTTATAAGGGGATGAAAGACAATTGGCACACAGAGGGGGAGAAACCCCCCCTTTAAAGGGGGAAAAAAGTACCCAAAATTTTGGGGAGAGGTTTTTTCCCGTCCGGGTACCTATGCCATTTATTGATTATTTCTCCCTGGACAAAATTTAAAATTGGGGAAAAAAAAAAAATGGAAGTTAGGGAGGAATAAATAAACATAAGAGTTTCGATACGTAGGAAATTTTTGGACTTACCCGTGACATCGCCATTTTTTTTTAGTGTAATCACTACCTCAAAAGAGATTTAAAAATAAAAGATCAATGTTCCACCACTGAGATTTGGGGCAGGGTGACCGGGAGAAACTGTTATTAAGAAAAGAATTAAAATGGA
This sequence comes from Phyllomedusa bahiana, assembly GCA_025379985.1. Classification (NCBI taxonomy): domain Eukaryota; kingdom Metazoa; phylum Chordata; class Amphibia; order Anura; family Hylidae; genus Phyllomedusa; species Phyllomedusa bahiana. The sequence goes on along the minus strand of JAODAL010037283.1, from coordinate 13,649 downwards.
TATTTGAACTAAAATTGTTACATCCTGTTGGACTTAAAATTGGTTTTAAAAAAGTAAGATTTTAGTTCTGGGGGTAAAGAAAAAAATAGTGCTTCGGTTGTTTTTTTAGGGAAAATTTTTAAAAATACACTTGGTTTTTTCACATAATAAATTTATGCAAAATTGGGTATCTCCTTAGGTTTAAAAAAGTCGAGTTTGGGGTCAAACTGGATGGTTTCTTCTTTTTTTTTCCCCCGGTCTTCAATTCCCATTATCGTGGATATTTTCTCTATATAGATTTAATTGCTGGAGTAATTGTTTTTTTTTGTAAAATAATATGGTGACAAATTTATTTTATGAGGGGCTTTAAACATGGATAACAAAAAGGGCATATTGATTAAAAGTTGCCGTTTGATATCCTGCCAAAACCCCCTTAGCTCACCCGTTGGTAGTGTTGGGGTGCCATTGCAGCACGAGATCGAGATGTTGTGGCATATGATGTCTCTGTCTTTGCGTGGGTGTTTTGGGTAAACTTTGGCCCTGATGTCCATTGTTTAGGAAAACCTTTTTGAAAATCCTAGGGGCACAAAATGGTAAATTTAGTTTGAATAGATGATCTTTTCTGTCCCATTGATTTCATCTAATAATTTTCTCAAATGAATTTTCAGGGAAAGTTTTTGAAAATACGAATGGTTTTTCATTGGGGCATGCGCACTTGTGCGCTGAGACTGATTGCCTCACTGACATGTGTGCCCTTACTGTCATGCGCATTGGGATTTTGAAGTCGCTGAAGCGCGCGTGAGTAATGGACATGCGCGGTAGAGAATAGAGGACGCCGTTCTCTGTACATACCACCGATTGGTCCCGCTCGCATTGTTGGAGCAGGTAATGTCTATTTTTATTTCGTAGATAGATTGTCTATAATTTTGTGTACTAAATTTGATTGGGACAAGCTGTTATACTACTCTCACGTTGGTTAATTTGAATTATGGTACCTTATTAGTGGGTGTATATATTATGACACTTTAAGCACTTTAGTTATGCTTGAGAAAGGCTCTGCTGCTGTTTTTTTGAGCCGATTATTTTCAATTTATTTGTTCTCCTGGTTCCTGAATAAAGAAGCCTTTTTATGCTGACGTTCGTGTTTCATCAAGTCCTTTGTCAGGGATGTCCATGTGTGATACAGCCCCTTGTAATGAAGCCCTAGCAATCAATCAAATTGTGTAAAAATAATCTGTGCAGTAATTGTCACTAAAATAATCAAACTTTATAAAAAATAAAAAAAAAACAACCAAAAAATAAAACAATAGACTTTATTAAACAAAGACAACAAAAAAATTGAATGGCCCAGGTCAGACCATTTGGAACAATAGTATTCAAATTAAAAATCCCTTCTCATATAATATTAGTCTTTCTAAGTCAATGATATTGGGGTTGATATTTCCTGGCTGGACAGAATGGTATTATACAGGATCATCATATTGCCTAAAATATTATATTTTTATGTATATGTTAGAACATCAAAGGTTCTCCTTAATAGTAAAATATTTTCCACATTCCATGCAACTTCTCTCAATAAAATACGAATTTTCTGTTTATGTCCTTCTAAGGGAACATTACAGCTTCTCTCCTATGTGAATTCTCTCATGTGTAACAAGATTTGATTTGACTGTAAAAGATTTCCCACATTCTGAACATGAGAAAGGCTTCTCTCCTGTGTGAATTCTCTCATGTATAATAAGATTTGCTCTCTCTGAAAATGATTTTCCGCATTCTGAGCACGAAAAAGGCTTCTCTCCTGTGTGAATTCGCTCATGTTTAACCAGACTTGATTTGACTGTAAAAGATTTCCCACATTCTGGACATGAAAATGGCTTCTTCCCGGTGTGAATTCTCTCATGTGTAATGAGATTTGCTTTATCTGTGAATGATTTTCCACATTCTGAACACGAAAAAGGCTTCACTCCTGTGTGAGTTCTTTCATGTGTCACTAGATGTGATTTTTTTGGAAAACGTTTCCTACATTCAGAACATGAATATGGCTTCTCACCTGTATGACTTCTCTCATGTGTAATGAGATGTGATTTTCGCGTAAAATATTTCCCACATTCTGAACATGAAAAAGGCCTCTCCCCTGTGTGAATTCTCGCGTGTGTAGCAAGATTTGATTTGTCTATAAAAGATTTCCCACATTCTGAACATGAAAAAGGCTTCTCCCCTGTGTGAATTCTCTCATGTGTAACTAGATTTGATTTCTCTTTAAAAGATTTCCCACAATTTGCACATGAATAAGCCTTCTCTGCCCTGTGAGTTCTTTCATGTTTACCCAGACTTGATTTCTGTGTAAAAGATTTCCCACATTCAGAACAAGAAAAAGGCTTCTCTCCTGTGTGAATTCTCTCATGTTTAACCAGACTTGATTTCTCTGTAAAAGATTTCCCACATTTTGAACAAGAAAAAGGCTTCTCCCCTTTGTGAATTCTCTCATGTGTAAGAAGACTTCTTTTCTCTGTAAAATATTTCCCACATTCTGAACATGAATATGGCTTCTCTCCTGTGTGACTTATCTTATGTTCATCATGACCTGACTTCTGGGTGAAGGATTTTCCACATTCTAAACATGAATATGTCTCCTCCCCGGTGTGAATTCTTCTATGAGTAATAAGTTTTGAGGGTCTTGTAAACAGTTTACCACATTGACCACATGGAAATCTTTTTCCCCCTTTTTGACCTGTACTCATGGTAACCATAACTGGTGGGACAGGAGAAGGTTCCTCATGATAGGGGGGATTATTTGACAGGTCTGTATTGTGATGTCCTGAATGTACATTGTAGTATTCTCCTGAACAGTGCGGCATAGCTTCTTCTACTTTGTAATTTAGTGATGACATACAGTTTTCTTCAAAGATATTACGAAATTGTTCTGTTAAAATTAAGAAAAAGTTTTTATGATTTTTTTTTTTTTAACTTCAAACCACAAAATAGAAATATTTTAAACATTCATTTTAGGCTGGAAAAACTCATGCAGATTTTTTAGGTTAGTTTGAGCAAAGCCAAAGTGGATCCAGCAGGACCAAGTATTATGACCATTTATTACATCACATAGCACATGCAGGCATTCCCTGTGGTGCGTTGGTGGCTAGGTATTTAAGGTGAGATAGGCTGTCTGCTTTCATATCCCTAACTGCTGTTTTGAGTATAAGGGGTGATATATGAGAGTTGCAAAATGGGTTAAAAAGCTTTCATTAAGACATAGGAAAAAGGTAAAAATACCGTATTTATTGGTCGAAGTTACGTGTTACATACAACATCACACTTCCTCAGACTTTATCTGTGATTTTGCACGTAACGCGTAACTTTAACCAATAAATACGGTATTTTTACCTCTTTCTTATAACACTGGAGTCTCTGCGCTAATTTGGAACCGCATAGCTGTTGGCTTTTTTAGTGGATCAACTATCGGGTTTTTACTTGATTTTACTCATCCCCCTGGACTCCTCCGCGAGGAAGGACCAGGACAGTGGAACCAGCAGCAAGCTCCTTACCGGGTGACACCGGCATATCGCTTAACAGAGAGTTATGCCTCCTTCATCAGCACAACGGCACCAGGTGAGCAGATACAGTAACATTTTCTTATTACCATTATTGTGCCACTGTAATACACGAGGGTGCGCTCTCGTATCGGCTTTTCTTTTCCTTGCTACCTTCATAAAGTTCATTAAGACATAGAAACTGCAGAGTTTCATGCGCTTTTGATGTCAGAGGTAAGTGTTGTCTAGGAAGGTGGATGAGGGCGGAGCAACTTGCTACATTGGAGCAGCTCACTCCCAAAATGGCTTATGGGACCAACCAAATCTATGTCTAACATGACAGCAAATAGTCCTACAGATCCTACCATGTATGGGGCCCTGGCGCAGATGGATATCACTACATTTCTGCTAACCTTACTGTTCCAGATCCCTGTCACAACCTACCTGTACCATATGGAGTAATTCACCGCCTGTCTAGCTGCTGGCTGTGCTGCACACAACGGTCTCGCTGGAGATAATGATGGGACTTCACTGTGTGTATTTCTCATTACTTTCACTCCTTACAGTGAGAACCTACCTGTGTGACTGCAGCCTTGTAAATCCTTGTACAACGCTGTAACATATCAGTGACACAGTCCAGGATTCTGCTCTACACTCACTCATCACTTTTATCACATAAACCTGGACTAGATAAGATTCTGAGACGCACAACCTTGTCTGACAATCAGGTCTGTCCTCTGCCCACACATCTGCCCTTCAATACCAACGGGGCAGAACTTTAATACAAGTGGACACCATCTGGTTAGTGACAATCTCATCATGGCTATAACCAGATCATCATGAGACAAAGTGCACAGCTCCAGCTGAACACGGACGGGACGATGAGGTCTGTACGGCCTAACGGCTGCAGTCACCAGGTCTCCATGTTATAGAGCATCTCTAGGATGTGGCGGAATAGACAGAGCGAGGTTTTCCATCAGAATCTGTAATAAAGGTTTCCAGGACCTTGTTGTATCCAATTCACTAAGAATTCAGGCTGTTCTAGGGGAAGTTGGCCCTAATGAAGTGGCCCCTGAGAGCAGATCCCAGAAACACTGCAATAAGTGTCCATAATATATAGAAGGGAATCACTTCCTCTCAGCTTCTATTTAACCCTTCACAAATTCTGACCTTAAGGATGAAATGGATTTTCCTTTGTTGCCTCCAGAACTCTATTATGTGACCCCTGACTGTGGGGCTAAGGTGGATCTACTAAGTGTCCTCAGATCCCGGCTGTCAGTGGCGAGGTTCATCACAGCAGGTGACCCCAAAACCTCATGTACGGCAGGACCCATAGAACGCCTTGGAGAGAAGTCACTTCCTCAGGCCCCACACCAGGTATAACACAGGATCCCTGAAGAAACCTCTGAATTCATTACTACTCACCTGTGGTCACATCTTCTGGGATCTCCTCCTTCACGTCACACATCCTCGGCTCATCGCTCATCATCTTCTCTTCTTCAGCCTCCACTTTAGTATCAGTCAGATCTTCACCCTGATGTGACACAGGAACAATTCAATACAGCAGACATAAGAGACCCCCAAATATCTATGAGCCCATCTGTGACTGCAGGAGGTCCACACCCCGTATACAGATTGTGTATAGAGCTCATCTACCTGAGGATTCCCTGGGACGTCCATCTCTTCTGCTTCATCCTCAACCTTAATATCAATCAGATTTTCCCCAAAACCAGTGAAATAAGTGCAAGTTGTTCTATTCTGGTCATATTTAGAGGAGGCTTCAGCTCCCTCTACCTGATGATTCTCTGGGACATTTCCTTCTGGACAGTCCTGGGAATCCAGAGGATGGGGACATTTCTCTGCTGGATTTCTCCTACTGGATCCATCTGTAGGGAGAACACAGTGATAGATACATGAGCTGTGGTATATCTGTCTATATATCATATATGTGTCATGACCTTCAATTATAAGATAAGATGAGAGGATAAATGAGAAAGAGAGAGAGACCGTTTTAGTTCCTCAGAGTAAGAAATCCACGGAGGCTGGAATGTAATAAAAATACTTCATCGTGTAAAGAATCTTAAGACTTCTGTACAGAAACCTGAAGAATATATACACACACATACAGAGGAATGTAAGGACGAGCTCCAGACACCTAAGAGCGGTGATCAGTCTTCCTCCATATATTTTGGGAAGCATCATCTTTGTCATCCATATCCCAGGCCTGTCCTGGTCCAGATGAATCTAGTGAAGACGCCATCATGATTTTTATGTCTGATGCTTTAAGAGGAGGAGAATAGTCTGGAGGGGATCGAGAAGCTTAGGAAAACTTATCCTTACCCGGTGACATCTCGCTAATAACGTCAAAGGAAGGCGACTCCATTCCTCACACCATTTTCAGATCCTTACTAAGAGCTTGAAGTGGAGAAGACACCAGGTTCGTAATCTAAACACATGTGCTATTAATGCTACCTTCACAGTCTCCCAAAATAATTGGGGGGGGATCTGTGTGTTCATCATTAGGCAATGTTCACAAGGCTTATGTTGGGACGTATTTCAGCCCGTATTTCGCGCCGTACTGCCCAAATTACGGGCTGAAATCCGTCCCAGTCATTACGGTAATCCACAGTTCTCCTAGAGAACCATGGATTACATCTCCTCTCCCCGCTCGCACAATACAGCGAGCGGGGAGATAAGGGACATATCAATTATTCACGGCGTATACGTGCCAAGAATAATGAATGTCTATGGGGCCGGCCCCATACACAAGGTGTAATTGCAGGGTGAAATACATCCCGCAGTTAAGCCGTGTGAACATAGCTTCAGATGCTTGAAATTTGAGCCACCGCCCTGCAGAGAAGTTTTAAATTTCACAATTTTGGCCAAAAATGTTGGTCATCGCCAAATACATTCATCCGCTCTCCTGCTCTCCCAACCCCCTCCATCCTCCCTGCATTAGGAGGGTGAGAAAAATGATAATATCCTCTCCCCTCAGGGTGTAAGACTTTTCATGGGTCATAAAAGTTCAAATTAGTCAAGAATGTTGAGAGGGTTGATGTCCTATGTGGTAAATTTAAGCTACTCTCCCTTTCCACTTCCTATCCAACCTATATGAACAGACTGGGTTAAGATTCCCTCCAATAATCCCCGGATATCCGACAGTAGAGTGCTACAGGTTACATAATGAACCTTTCTGGCTCCTATAGGCTTCTGTAGTCTTAGAATAACTAGGACTACAAAAGCCTATAGGAGCCAGAAAGGTTCCATAAGCAGTGGGTTGTGATGACACTGCGTAACATTGAGGGACAGCGGAGGCTGCAGATATGAGCTATAATTGAGGGGAGGATACAGGGGGGTTTGAGGTTATTAGAGGTTAGATGGATCCAACTTTACTATTGATGGGATGCTGACACAAAAAGGCTTCTTACAAGACCTCTTCTATGGAGGGGAAAGGATTACAGAGCAGCTGTGACATCTAAAGCACAAAGGTCTAGAGGTGATAATGACAGAACTCTACATACGACGGCTTCTTATGGAGAAACTGAAAGGATAAGATTATTGTGATATTAGAATAATAAGGACCCCTGTATTTTGGAGTGTGGGAGGCTAAACCAGTTCAGTCACTTCGTTGGGGATTAGGCTTTGTGATTTATAGATCCAGAACCTTCTCTTTTGCAGAGGGTCTCAATTGGGCGTGCACAGGTGTGTGGTCAATGGGTGTTACAGAAATCAGTGATGGGTCACCGATGTGTGAAAGGGTGCAGAGTCTGGAGACAGTATGAAGTGGACATCTCCTCTGTATATATAGAAGATGGCTGCTCATTCTCTGATGTAATTCCTGAGATGTATGAGCTACATATTGCTGGATACAACCACCCTCTGTGCGTCGCCCTCTTAGGAAAAAGTCAGGGTTATGTTTTCACTGTTCAGTTTCTTGATGATTAGATCTAAAAAAAAATTATTCGGTTTGGTTCTATTTCAGGGGTAAGTTTAATGCTCCAGGAATTCTTGTTTAGAGTCTAATGCTTCTTGTGCGGCACCATCCACATACAGAAAAGCTCATCAATATATATTTTATATATAATGATTATGGAATAGTTCTCATTATTTTGGTATACACTCACCGGCCACTTTATTAGGTACACCATGCTAGTAACGGGTTGGACCCCCTTTTGCCTTCAGAACTGCCTCAATTCTTCGTGGCATAGATTCCACAATGTGTTGCAACGATGCTCAATTGGTACCAAGGGGCCCAAAGAGTGCCAAGAAAATATTCCCCACACCATGACACCACCACCACCAGCCTGAACCGTTGTACAAGGACATGGTCATGATCCATTGCATTCATGTTAGTTGATGCCAAATTTGTACTCTACCATTCCATCATATCCAACAAGAAAATCGGAGACTCAATATTAACAGACAGGCTACGGTTAATATCAACCTTTCTGGTCCATATTCGTAGTCTGAAACTAGGAAAAAAATTAGGAGCCAGAAGTTTCCTGGGTTGTATGACTGGAAAGGAGGGACAGCACTGGATGTGGCTTTAATGGGGGTAGAACATTGCGTTAAGGGGTTAGATGGCCATTATTTTGTGCGATCGAATAAAGGGCTTCTTCGCCTCCTTGGAATGGTTAACGGGTCTGGCTATTTGAGCTCACTGCTCCCTTTTTTATCAGCTGAACGGGATCTGCATTGTGATTTGACCTCTGGCATATAGGAAGGCATTTTACAGCCCACTTGGGGACTGGCTCATGGATTTTTGTTCTTTTTGCGGACTCAATTCTCCTGTGTCAATGGGCTTAAGAATGGTTGGGCCGATGTGTGAAAGTCCCAGAGATGAACAGTAGATGGTTCTGTATATATAGACAGGCCCTTCTGGCAACCAAGTAACCATATTGCTAGGCATCAAATCACCCTTTGCTCACCCATAGAAAAAGCTCGGTTATTTTTAACTGCAGGATGATTGTCTTGAATTATTGGTCTACATGTTTAATGCTACGGGAATTTGTTGCGCTATGTTCTTGGCTGAAATCTAGAAAATATCAATTTAATTATATTACAGGTTATGAATAAGTCTCAGTGACTTTGGAATATTTGCTGTTGTTTAAACCTCCCCATAAATAATTTAGCCTATGATGGAGCAATCCTCATCCCCATCGCTGTGCCACGGACTTATTATATGTGAAGAAGTTAAAGTAAAAGATAACCCTTAAATTAGAAGTCGTCTTGTCCCTTTATTACAAAGGAGACATTACTGGTATAATATTCCGTACAGCTAAGACTTAAGATCCGGATGATGTTTCTGTATAATGCTGTAACGTCCATAGTTATATATCTCCTCTCACCTTGTGAGGTCAGTGGCCAGTGATCCTCCATCATGACCTCCTGGTACAGATCCCTGTGTCCTTCTATGTACTCCCACTCCTCCATGGAGACATAGACAGCAATATCCTGACACCTTATAGGAACCTGACAACACAAGGATCCATCATCATCATCCAGACCCATCATCCCCTGTGTTATGCATAATGTCCCAGCATTCCCCTCACCTCCCATTATCCAGACCCATCATCCCGTGTTATGTATAATGTCCCAGCATTCCCCTCACCTCTCCGCTCAGCAGCTCAATCATCTTATTGCTGTGCTCTAGGATCTTCTGCTTGTTGTTGCTCTCAGGTATCAGTGAGTGAGGTGGGGGATGTGTGTTGGGGCCGCAGCTCCACCGTCCGGACTCCTGGACACTGCTGCCGGGGGCCACAGTGTCACCAGATGTCTTCTTCACTATTATGTAATCCTGATTATAGAGAGAAACCGAGGGGAGAAGAAAACCCAGGATCAGCCCCAACCTGTAATATTATTAAACTCCAGAACTGCCCCTTCCTGGTCTCCTGTTGTTCCCGGTGACCACCCCTGTGTTATAGATACATTACAGGTGATAGAGATGCAGCAGGTTACCTCTCCGGTCAGCAGGGAGATGATCTCCAGGGCGCAGTGTAGGATCCTTCTGCTGAGCTCAGTCCTGCTCGTGTCCATCCTCGGAGGCTCAGTCAGGAGAAGATGAGAAAACTAGGACAGCGACACCTTTATGAAGAGAAGAGAATCTCCGCATCACATGGGGGCGACATCATGTGTGTCATATGGAGCCTCATTTACTGCACATGGAGAGAATCAGCTGCTCAGAGCCACAAACACAGGGATGGATAGAATATTCCCTGGAATATGAGGAGTGGCCACGTGTATTCCTCATACAGTATCTAAGTCACAGTGTATCTCAGACAGTATCTAAGTCTCATTGTACAGTGGGGAATAAAAGCTTTGTGGCTGTTTCTCTGCAAAGAGACCAGGACGACTGATCTGTGTATATGAAAGAATGAATGGGGCCATGTATCGTGAGATGCTGAGTGCAAACCTCCTTCCATCAGCAAGGGCATTGAAGATGAAACGTTACTGGGTCTTTCAACATGACAATGATCCCAAGCACAACGCCAGGGCAACGAAGGAGTGGCTTCATAAGAAGCATTTCAAGGTCCTGGAGTGGCCTAGCCAGTCTCAAGATCTCAACCCCATAGAAAACCTTTGAAGGGAGTTGAAAGTCCGTGTTGCCCAGCGACAGCCCCAAAACATCCCTGCTCTAGAGGAGATCTGCATGAAGGAATGGACCAACATACCAGCAACAGTGTGCGCCAACCTTGTGAAGACAGAAAACGTTTGACCTCTGTCATTGCCAACAAAGGAGATAGAACAAAGGATTGAGAGGAACTTTTGTTATTGACCAAATACTTATTTCCCACCATAATTTGCCAATAAATTCTTTCCAAATCAGACAATGTGAATTTCGGGATTTGTTTTCTCATTTTGTCTCTCATAGTTGAGGTCGACCTATGATGTCAGTTACAGGCCTCTCTCATCTTTATAAATGGGAGAACTTGCACAATTGGTGGCTGACTAAATACTTTTCTCCCCACTGTATCTCATACGGTATCTCAGTCCCAATGTTCCGGCATTCGTCCTGCAGTTGTGCTTCCTATGTAGTGTAGCTGCAGATAACACATGGATAGAACATGATGGGGTCACTATAGACACAGGAACTCATCTCCCCAGGAGATCAAGGAGATCATGCAGCCTTTTGTCTACACCTCCTGGTATCTCTCCTCTCACCTAGCGGGCACTCTGGGGGCTTTGGATGTCTGTATCCCATAACATGGGAGCTTTACCTCAGCCATATCCTAGCACTGTGCCCTGGATACTCCCTTGGTAACTGTGCGTCAGAGTTGGGGGTCAATTTGTCCTCTATCTATTTCTCTCCCTCGGGCTTTAGGGGACGAGGGCCGTGTGGCGATCTCGCAGCATTGTATCAGCACAGGATTTGTTTTCACTTTTTATCCCAGACCTTACTTGATTACATAGGTGTATGTGATTATGTCTCTTATACATAACTGCGTATGGGTACCACTGTTCTGTGTTGTTTTGGGGTTTTTTTTGGGGAGGGGGGGGTTACTTTTTTATTATTTTTTGTTTTCTTTCTTTAGTGAAGATGGAGACGTCTTTTGCTTTATCCTTATTATTATGATGCCAAAGTATGTCATTAGTGCTATTGTGTACTTTCATTGCTTAGTACTTTTCTTATCTGTAGTAATGATGTCTTATATTATTTCTTTGTGTGTCGAGTAGTATCTCATCTAATGGACAGTTATTATATGTTTTTGTTATTGTAAAATTTAATAAAAATTATGTTTACAAAAAAAAAAAAGAACTCATCTCTTCCCGATGTTTCGCTGACGACTCTGATCCCCTTGAAGAAGTTGGAACTACAAGGAAACATCTGGTAGAAGACGACTACCTATATTTCTAATGATCCGATATTGCAGCCAGCAGTAAATTCCAAACCAACAGCAGAAGATTCGAGGGAAGGTAGCTAAATAAAGCAAAACAAGGCCAAGGCACTGACTCCACAGCAGGGGTTAAATTAGCTGATAAGAGTAGAAACGGGGAAAAAAGCAGGAATATGGTTACCCTATTTATTGTGTGTGGAAGCGCTGGTACTAGCATGAAACGCGTAGAGCCCTGTAATGCTTTTAAGTGGTTTTAATGCACAATAAAATAATTATCTTGTTTTTACACTTACGAGCTAACAACTCCCTGCTGTGGAGCCAGCAACGTGGCCTTGTTTTCCTTTAATCAGCTTAAATACTCTATGAGAAACATTGTGGCTGAGATACCGGATGAGATAGATTGTGGCTGGGGTGGAGCCCACACTCACCAACACAAGAACCGCAAAAACATCGCCTGCCAAACTTTCATAAATAAGCGGGGGGGGGAAAAAAAAAAAATAAAAAAAACAAAAATCAATCTGCTGATGGGAATCTCAACAAAACGGCAGGTGCCGGTGTCTGTTCAGAAGTTCATCAGAACCAGGGGCGGCCCATTTACAGATCTCCTCAGAACCAATCCCAGAGATTCCCTGATGGAGGCGTCACACAGGTTATAATACAAAATATAGAAGCCGACACCAATCACAGATGATACTGTAGAAACCTGTATCTACTGACTGATACCAGAGAGGAGAGGAGAGCCCACCAGGACCTGTATCTACTGACTGATACCAGAGAGGAGAGGAGAGCCCACCAGGACCTGTATCTACTGACTGATACCAGAGAGGAGAGCCCACCAGGACCTGTATCTACTGACTGATACCAGAGAGGAGAGCCCACCAGGACCTGTATCTACTGACTGATACCAGAGAGGAGAGCCCACCAGGACCTGTATCTACTGACTGATACCAGAGAGGAGAGGAGAGCCCACCAGGACCTGTATCTACTGACTGATACCAGAGAGGAGAGGAGAGCCCACCAGGACCTGTATCTACTGACTGATACCAGAGAACACAGGAGAGAGCCGCACTACTGAACTGTTTACCAGAGAACACAGGAAAAGCCCTACTGGACTGATACCAGAGAGAGAACACAGGAGAGCTGCACTACTGACTGATACCAGAGGGAGAACACAGGAGAGCCGCACTACTGACTGAAAACCAGAGAAAACAAGGAGAGCGCATAATGAATGTTTAACCAGAGGGAACACAGGGAGCGCATACTGACTGATACCGGGAGAAGAACACAGGAGAGCCGCACATGTACTTGGATATACAGGAGAAAACAGGAGAGCCGCACTACGGGATTTGATACCAGGAGAAAAACACAGGAGAGCGCACTACCTGATGATACCAGAGGAAAACACAAGGAGAAGCCAGAATTACTGACCTGATACCAGAGGAAAAAACCCAGGAGACCCTGCACTACTGTCTGATACCAGAGAGAACTACAGGAGAGGCTGCACTAATGATGATACCAGAGAACACAAGGAGGCTGCACTACTGACTGATACCAGAGAGAGAACACAGGAGAGCAGCACTACTGACTGTTACCAGAGAGAAACACAGGAGAGCGCATACATGATGATCCCAGGGGAGAACAGGAGAGCTGCACTACTGATGATCCCGCAGAAAAAACAGGAGAGCCGCACTACTGACTGAATACCAGAGAGAGAAAACACAGGGAGGCCGCACTACTGACTGATACCAAGAGAAACTCAGGAGGAGCGCACTACTGACTGATACCAGAGGAAAGAGAAACCAAGGAGGGGCTGCACTAACTGACTGATCCCAGGAAGAGAACACAGGAGAGCTGAAATATGACTGATACCTGAGAACACAGGAGACGCCGACTTTTGGACTGTTTACCAGATGAGAACACAGGAGAGCTGCATTTATGACTGATACCAGAGAAACACAGGAGAGCACTAAATACGGGGAATGATACCAGAGAGAGAACACGGGGAGAGCCGCATACTGACTGATACCAGAGAAAAGAACCACAGAACGGAGAGCTGCATTACTGACTGATACCAGAGAGAAAAAACTACAGGAGAAGAGACAACCTAATGACTGAATTAAGGGGAGAGGACCGGGTAGAGCCTTTGCACTGATTTGATCCCAGAGGAAACAGGAGAGCTGCACTACTGAATGATCCCGAGAAACCGGAGACCCGCACTACTGCTGTACCGGGAGAGAAACGGGAGAGCGCACTATAAATGATAAAGGGGAGAAACCAGGAGAGCGCAAAATTTGGGAAAACTTTA
>JAODAL010037282.1:0-40615 GCA_025379985.1 Phyllomedusa bahiana | reverse complement strand
GGGAGCTGTGGGGGTTTGGAATTCAGGGGGTTTGCACGTAAACAATGGACGGTGACGGGGAGGGCCGAGCTGACGCTGCAACGCAGCCAGGCGGGACGAAGCAGGGTGCGAACGGCGGAAGTGCGAACTTAGACTTCGAGCCTTCCTCAGCAGGCAGTCCGGGTAGCTCTTTAGAAATTTCTGGACGACAAGGTTCATGACATGTGCCAGGCAAGGGATGTGCTCCAGTCTACCGATCTTAAGGGCGGCCAGCAGATTTCGCCCGTTATCGCACACCACCTTGCCTGGCACAAGGTTCTTGGCACCCAGCCAGCGCTCGGTCTCGTTGCGGAGAGCCGTCCACAGCTCCTGACCTGTGTTTGGACGTCTCCAAGACAGATTAATTTCACACGGCCTGGTTTCTCTGGCACGTGATGCCACCAGAGACCTTGGGGGAAAGAACCCTGCACATCCTGCGTTTTGAAGAGCATGCGCCGAGCCTGAGAGCCACCGTCACCCCCAGAGACATCCACCCAGCTCACCCAGTGAGCTGTCACAGAGATATAGCGGCCTTGGCCGTGCTTACTAGTCCATGTGTCGGTGGTCAGATGGACTTTTCCGGACACAGATGCAGACAACGCGCTTGAAATTTTAGAAGACACGTGGCTGGCCAGGGCAGGGACGGCTTTTCTGGCAAAGAAATGCCTGATCTGCATCTGTTATTTTGGTTAGGCATGGGCCATGACGTGGCGGAACCCATCTGTGTCCACCAGACGGAAAGGCAACATTTCCAAGGCCAAAAGCCTGGCAATGCCGACATTCAGGCTTTTGGCTTTGGGATAGTTTGGGTTAAAGTGTTTCTTCTGCTCCCAAACCTGGAAGACAGAAGGCTGGCTGCTAGACTGGCCGCTGTACGGCGTGCAGGTCGTCAAACTGGCAGAAGGATTAGGGGTAGGATGGTTCTCTGGTGGTGCTGGTGGTACTCGGGTGACGGTGGAGGCTGAAGCGGAGCTGATCTCTGATCATTACTCTGAGAGAAATGGGCAGCTGGAGGAACGCTTGGTGGTGGCGGAGGAGGAGGAGGCGGAGACAGAGGGTGTGACAGTGGTTGGAGGCCCGGCGTCAGTCTGGCCTTTTTTGGCCAATGTTGCCTCCATTTCAACTCATGCATTCGCTGCATGTGACTAGACATGTTGGTGGTGGTTAACCACCTAAGGTTCTTGCTCTCTTATCTTTATCGGCATAGGCGGCATATGACATCGCTAGGTGAATCAGAGGCTTGGTCAAAGAAGGCCCAGGCTTGAGGGTCCTGGACATTTTTTACGGCGATAAGCGAGGAGCGGGGTTTGCGCTGACCGTGGCTGCGGAATCATATCAGCGGACTTCTGCGACCGCCCTCTCCCTTTTTGAGGCGGAACCCGTATGACACTACCCCATCGTCTTCCTCCTCGTCCAGTGATGAAGCGCTCGCAAGCAAATTCTGCTGAAAAGACCACGTTGGATCCGCAATGTCGTCATCATCATCATCAACACAGGTGACTTGGTCGTCCTGACATTCTGCATCCAGGAGCTGCGGGCTACAAGCAAGAGGGACTGCAAGGCGTTGTCGATTGACCGGCTTCCTTCTCATCCTCTGATGGCATCAGTAACTGGGTGTCAGAGCAGAGAAAATCATCTTTGGCCTCTTGATCTTTTAACATGCCTTCTGACCCCAACCGCATTTTGTCATCAAAGAGGTCTTCAAGAAAATGGATTATCCCAGTGGCTGGGTACAAGTTGACATTTGGGCTGCTTCATGTTGGACGGATGCTGGTGATGCTGATGAGACATTTGTGGCCGTGACTGGGGGGACGAGGAGGTAAGACTGCTGGATGCAGGTTGCATTAACCACTGAAGGACAGATTGGCGATGCTGTTCGTTACTGAGATTCACAGGGCCCCGACCCAGCGATGACAGGCCTGACGGTCCTGACAACTGAGATCCGCTGGCATGCGTGTTGTCGCCAGCGCTGGAAGGAGCACCTTCTCTCGTACCTCTACCTCCATGTCCTACCCTCCTCTTTGCTCGCTTACCACCTGAATTTGCTCCAAAGTTCATAAATATAAAAATTGAGAAGGTATGGAAGAGTTTTGGAAAGTCTCTTATTAACAGATGGCCAATCACACCTACTCTCAAATCCCTCAAATCAAAACAAAATTGCTGGATTCAAATATAACTGCAAAGTAGATCTATGAACAAAGCTGGCCTGCGCCAAAGTGAAAAAACACGTATCTGAAATGTATTCGGATAATAAAAGGTATTTTTGGCACCTATCAATTCACCTGTGGTAACTACAAAATTGCTGGATTTCAAATTAAACTGCAAGTAGTCTAATCAACAAAGCTGGCCTGCGCCAAAGTGAAAAAAACACGTATCTGAATGTATTCGGATAATAAAGGTATTTTTGGCACCTATCAATTCACCTGTGGTGACTACAAAATTGCTGATTCAAATTTAACTGCAAAGTAGATCTATCAACAAAGCTGGCCTGCGCCAAAGTGAAAAAAACACGTATCTGAAATGTATTCGGATAATAAAGGTATTTTTGGCACCTATCAATTCACCTGTGGTGACTACAAAATTGCTGTATTCAAATTTAACTGCAAAGTAGTCCTCATAACAAAGCTGGCTGCGCCAAAGTGAAAAAACACGTATCTGAAATGTATTCGGATAATAAAGGTATTTTTGGCACCTATCAATTCACCTGTGGTGCCAAAAAAATTGCTGGTATTCTAAATTTAACTGTCAAAGTAGATCTATCAACAAAGCTGGCTGCGCCAAAGTGAAAAAACACGTATCTGAAATGTATTTGATAATAAAAGGTATTTTTGGCACCTTTCAATCATCACTGTGGTGATCTATAAAATTGCTGCGATTCAGAATATTCAATGAAAGCTGCCTCAATGAAAAAGCTTGTAGTGCGCAAAGTCATATAAACACAGTATTGTTATGTATTCGTAATAATACAAGATATTTTTGGCACCTTTCAATTCACTGTGGTGACTATAAAATTGCTGGATTCAAATGTAAGTGCAAGGTGGATATACAACAAAAGTGGAATGGGCAAAATTGAAAATGAACCACCTATCTGAAATGTATACTGGATAATAAAAGTGGAGTTTTGCATCTAAACAGAAGAGACTGCAGTTACTAGAAAAAATTGTATCCTATAAAGTTCAGGCGTCCCAATATCCAGGAAATATCAATAGAAACTTTAATAATAAAGCCTATGCAATGTCCATACACTAAGTCTTGGTGAACTTTATCCAGTACTTCCATTTATAGAGTCTTTCTGTGCTTATCGCGCCGCGGGGGCCCCCCTCCGCTCCCCCCCGTGGCTTTTACAGCAGTAGATGCTCCTATAAAATTCTCTACCTAACAATAATAAAATCTTGCCAGTCTTCAAATCTAACTAAGTTGTATGATCACAGCTAAGAGTAAAAGGTTTCCTCTGTGAAGAAATAGAATAATTTCGCTGACCTGTTTGACACCAGCAGAGCGCGACTCCTTCTGCTCTGATAGCGCTGAGAGACACTGAGGCTGACGAGGAAACGCTGTTCTATGTAAAACGAGGTCATGTGAATTTTCCAGCCAATCCGCTACCATAGCACATCCTCAGTCATATGGAACGTCGACACACTACATCTCACCCTGCTCTATCCTGTAATCTTGATTGCTGGCCGCCAAAATTTACAGGAAGCGCCGAAAAGGGCTCGATCATAATAGATGATGCACAGATTTTAAACCTAAATTAATCGCGATGATCTAAAAAAAATCCGATCACCATAAAAACTGTGCCGATTTCAACTTTGTCGATAATAATCGCTCAACACTAATGGTGACGCCCCATCGCCACAGTAACTGGTGTCTGCTGTGAGGGATGGGGAGTTCCTTTATAGGTCCCTATTACGTAGGTTTATAGGCAGGTGATATGGTCACCAATATATAGATAGGTGGGCAGTTTAGGATTGATGGCCATGACGAGAAGTATACAAGGAGATGAATACAGTATATGTGCAGTTTATATGGCCACCAGTATATAGATAGGCGCGGTAATAGGCGCCCCCATAATATAGCCTAGGCAGGTAATAGGGCCCCCATTATATATATAGCATTAGACCGGGGCCACCCAGATAGTATAGCATTAGATAGGGCCCCCGGTATAATGTATATATTTATAATAGTATATATATATAAATATACTAAAATATATAGTTATATATATATATATAATATATTGTGGGGGTGCTGAGTAATAGCGCGGTCACAGAGGTAGCACAAAACGGAAGGTTGCAACCAAAAATATAGGGTTTTATTTGTGAAGTCAAAACAAAAACAGCACAACAAACAGGCAAGACTTATGTCATAGGCTTATGTCAGCACGTGTAAACATGCAGTCACAAAACATAATAGATATTTCAGCATCAAAAAAGCACAACATGTTATACTCACCATGTGCAGGTAAAGTCTCTGAAAGCATGACCTCCTCGGTTCTATATCAGTGGACTGTAGCAGCTCCTTCCTGCTCAGCACCCTCTGGAATAAATGACTCCTGATACCAATCAGTCTCCAGGTTGACTCTCTTCACCATGGTTCTCTTCCTGCACAGGCTTTAAAGGCCTAAGGGATAAGACCGTAAAGCCTGGACCGGAGGGGTGAACGGCCCTCACCACACCCACAGCTACAGCCCGTTCAGAAAAGCAGCCCAATAAAGCTGCACAGCAGCTATACTAAACTACACAAACATAAGTAACCTATGGTTACTTATCTATACTGCTGACTTTCCCCACCAAGGTCCGGTTCCTTGGGGGCCCCCACTAGGCAGTTCTCTTGCTGCCATTCTGCTGTTGTGGAAAGACTGGGCTGTCCCACTGGACCGGCCTCTCTGAAATCCCTGGAACTTCCCTATTGTTTGCAGCATAATCCTAGGGACATACCTTCCATCCACTATCTTTCCTGCTAGTTGCTTACACATCCCCCCCCCTCTGCCCAAGGCCAGGGGACTGGGCACTTGAACTGACCAGACAGTGGAGCCTTGACAAGGCGTCAGCATTTATATGCTGTTTCCCCGCCCTGTGTTCTACCACAAATTTAAAATCCTGCAGTGCCAGGAACCATCTTGTAACCCTTGCGTTATTGCCCTTGTTTCGGTACATCCACTGTAACGGGGCATGATCTGTCACCAACCTGAATTTTCTCCCTGCCAGATAGTACCGCAAAGACTCCAAAGCCCACTTTATCGCCAGACACTCCCTTTCTACTATGGAATAGTTTCTTTCACAGGACGTGAGCTTCCTACTCAAATATGTAATGGGGTGCTTTTCCCCATTCACCTCCTGTGACATGACTGCACCCAACCCCACCTCTGAGGCGTCTGTCTGGATAACAAACTCTTTACTGAAGTCCGGGGCTACCAACACCGGCTGACTACAGAGGGCTTTTTTCAGGGCCTGAAATGATTTCTCTGCCTCCTCAGACCATTTCACCATCACTGCCTTCCTCCCTTTTGTTAGGTCGGTCAGCAGGGCTGCAACTGAAGTGAAGTTCGGCACGAACCTGCGGTAGTAGCCGACAATCCCCAGGAACGCTCTCACCTGCTTTTTTGTCAGGGGTTGTGGCCACCTCTGAATTGCCTCTACTTTGTTTATTTGGGGTCTTATTGTGCCCCTACCCACAATATACCCCAAGTATCGGGCTTCTTCCAGCCCAATGGCGCATTTTTCAGGGTTAGCTGTAAACCCTGCCTCCCTTAGTGAGCTGAGTACTGCCTGTACTTTGCTGAGATGGGTCTCCCTGTCAGTACTGAAAATAAAAATATCATCTAGATAGGCAGATGCGTACCTGGTATGGGGTTTTAGAATTTTATCCATGGCCCTCTGAAATGTAGCTGGGGCCCCCTGTAACCCGAAAGGCATCCTGGTGTAGTGGAACAGCCCATCTGGAGTGGGGAAGGCAGTTTTCTCTTTGGCCTCTTCTGACAGGGGAATCTCACTTAGATACCTCATTGAGTCGGCGGAAATCGTTGCAGAACCGCCAAGTCCCATTTGGCTTAGGCACCAACACAATGGGGCTAGACCACCCTCTTTTGGACTCTTCAACGACACCCAGGGCCAACATGCGCCTTACTTCCTCAGAGACTGCCTGTCTCCGAGCTTCTGGGATTCGGTAGGGTTTGACATGAACTTTTACCCCAGGGTCTGTACATATCTCATGCTGTACCACATCTGTAGTGCCTGGAAGGTCAGTGAAGATGTCCCTGTTACGCTGTAACAACTCCCAGGCCTCCTGTCTTTGATGTTTTGACAGGGCGTCCCCTATGACAACCTCCCTGATATCTGAGGGTGCTTCCACTTGGGCTGTCAGGGACACTACTAGGGCCTCTCTATCCTGCCACGGCTTTATTAAATTTATGTGGTATAGTTGAAAAGGTTTTCTTTTCCCTGGCTGATGTATTTTATAATTTACCTCTCCAACTCTCTCTACCACTTCATAAGGTCCCTGCCATTTAGCCAGGAACTTACTCTCGACCGTGGGAACCAGGACCAATACGCGGTCCCCAGGGTTAAACTGCCTAACCCTAGCGGCCCTATTGTATACCCGACTCTGTGACTCCTGTGACCTCCGCAGGTGCTCCTTCACAATGGGCATTACTCGGCTGATGCGATCCTGCATCTGGGCGATGTGTTCTACAACACTTTTATAGGGGGTAGCCTCACTCTCCCATGTCTCTTTGGCGATGTCCAGCATACCCCTAGGGTGTCTCCCATACAACAATTCAAACGGGGAGAACCCCGTGGAGGATTGAGGAACATCTCTGATGGAGAATAGAAGGTATGGCAGCAAACAATCCCAGTCCCTCCCATCCTTTTCTACCACCTTTCTCAGCATCCCCTTCAGGGTTTTATTAAATCTTTCGACTAACCCGTCAGTTTGAGGATGATAGACCGAGGTCCTCAGTTGCTTAATGTGCAGTAGTCTACACAGGTCCTTCAGGGCCACCACACTGACCCCATTCACCTGGACACGGCATTCCTGAGGGCCTGGGTCTGGCAGGGGCAAAGCACTACAGGCAGGGTGAGCAAACATGGAGAGGCGACGGGTGGCACCACACTCCATAGGCTCCTCCTGCTGGGGACAGTGTGCTGCAATATGCCCCAATTGTTGGCACTTCCAACAGCGCACTTCTACTCGGCCACCCAGGGGGTTTTTAAGGGGTGAAAGTACCTTCTCTGGGCCCACCAACCTCTCTCTTCTGGGTGGACCACCCCGACTCTGTCTCCGGTCACGGTTCCCCTGGTCGTCGGTGGAGAAAGCTTTGACGCTTGGCCCCAGATAGGACTCTGCAGTGGTGTACCGCTCCACGAGGGCAATCAGCTGGTCCAGCGTCTTGGGGTCTCCCTGGGCAACCCAACGATGCAGCTCTCGTGGTAGTCCACTTGCGTAGCGGTCCATGACGATCCGGTCTATGATGGCGGATGGACTCAGCACCTCAGGTTGCAGCCACTTGCGCACAAGGTGTAGAAGGTCAAACAGCTGGGAGCGGGGCGGCTTATGCTTCTCAAACCGCCAATCATGGACTCTGCGAGCCCGCACCGCTAGGGTGACTCCCAGCCTGGCCATAATCTCTGCCTTAAGGAGGTCATAGTCCTTGGCTTGCTCTGTAGTGAGGTCAAAGTAGGCCTTCTGCGGCTCTCCGATCAAATAGGGCGCCAGAACTTCCGTCCACACGGCACCCGGGAGTTTCTCTCTTTCCGCCAGCCTCTCAAACACCGCCAGATACGCCTCTACGTCATCATCAGGGGTCATCTTCTGCAGGGCGCGCTGCACTGCCTTTTTACTGTGCACGACCCCTGAAACATCCTCCGTCCTCTGGGTAGAAACATTGACTCTGAGTGCTGCGATCTGCTCCAGCAACAGACGGTTCGTTTCTTGCTGGTTGGCATTGGCCTGCACCAGGTGCTTGCATAGTTCCTCCATTGCTGGGGACTGGTTAGGCAGGAATGTAGCAGCCTTCACCCAGGACATACAGTTCACAAAAAAATGTATATAAAGTCCAAAACGTGTGCTGCTGTTACCCTTAGCAACCAGTGCCCATAGCAACCTCCACCATATGTGGGAGCTAGCGGTCACAGAGGTAGGCACAAACGTGAAGGTTGCAACCAAAAATATAGGGTTTTATTTGTGAAGCAAAACAAAACAGCAAAACAAACAGGCAGTCTTATGTCATAGGCTTACGTCAGCCGTTTAACATGCAGCACAAAACATAATAGATATTTCCAGCATCAAAAAAGGCACACATTTTTATACTCCACCGGTGTGGCAGGTAAAGTCTCTGGAAAGCAGACCTCCTCGGTCTAGTTCAGTGGTCTGTAGCAGGCTCCTTCCTGCTCAGCACCCTCTGGAGAAATGACTCCTGATACCAATCAGTCCCAGTTGACTCTCTCACCTGGTCTCTTCCTGCACAGGCTTTAAAGGCCTAGGGATACCGGTAAAGCCTGGACCGGAGGGGTGAACGGCCTCCCACCCACGCTACAGCCGTTCAGAAAAAGTAGCCCAATAAAGCTGCACAGCAGCTATACTAAACTACACAAACATAAGTAACCTATGGTTACTTATCTATAGTGCTGACTTTTCCCCACCAAGGTCCGGTTCCTTGGTGGCCCCAGTAGGCAGTTCTCTTGCTGCCATTCTGCTGTTGTGGAAAGACTGGGCTGTCCCACTGGACCGGCCTCTCTGAAATCCCTGGAACTTCCCTACTGTTTGCAGCATAATCCTAGGGACATACCTTCCATCCACTATCTTTCCTGCTAGTTGCTTACAATATAGCCCCCAGTATATATAGCTAATTAGATATGGCCCCCAGTATATATAGATAATTAGATATGGCCCCCAGTATATATAGCATTAGATATGGCCCCCAGTATATATATAGAATTAGATATGGCCCCCTGTATGGCTAGGCTGGTAATGGGGCATATTAAAAATAAAAAATAACAGTACTCACCTTTCCTCCGCTCCATGAAGCTCCCGTTGGGCTCTGTCTTCTTCCCGGCACAGGCGGCGTGACGTCATCATGCCGCGCAGGCAGCGTGATGACGTACTCACGCTGCCTGTGCCGGGCACTCCGGAGGGTCGCAGGCCTGCTTGCGACCCACTGGAGTTCTCTGTGGAGCAGGGGAGGGAGCTCTCTGTTCCGTGAAAGCCCTCAGCTGTATGTGCGTCTATTGGTTGCACATACAGCTGTAGAGACTGTCGGCGCTCCAGTCCCACAGCAGCGGTCTGGAGCCCAGCGAGGTTCGGGGCACAGGTAAAACTGTCTAGCGACGCCCCTGCTTCTTACCCTGTTTGGGAGCCACCTCAACCCTGCCTTTACAATTGCCCTCCCCTTCATCGGTACCACTTCGACCACTTTTTTAGCGCTGTTGATGTTTTTCCTGGTGCCGCTCTTCTGGACCAGCAGCACCAATATAAAACAATGGTTTAAGTCCAAGTCACACCTCTGCTGTCCCAAAGGACCAGCATCATCAGCAGTCGGAGCCACCAGAACGCTTGCAGCCCACCCCGATGTCGAGCTGCTCCCCCATCCCATTAGGGAGTAAACTTTAGTACCAGAGCCTTTCCTCTTATCGCCCTCCGAGCCACTGCCCATCACAACCTTACTGTCCAGCTTTTCAGCCAGTACTGCACCAGCTCCATCCCTACACAAAGAGACGGAGCTATCCGCCATGTTGGATACCTCATTCTCCCTGCTCTCCTGCTCAAGTCCACCGCATGACACGGGCTGGGCTGAGGAGCGAGGCTCACACCAGGGGTTCCAGGGGGAGGGGTATACATGAACCTTACCTGCTCCTGGTGCTTGGTCTTCTTAGCTTTTTTCTTACTGCCCCCAAGCTTCTCCTCTGGCATCTCAACTCCGAAACACAAGTCCTCGGGACTCCAGGAGCTGGATCTCTGCCATCAGGACCCCTCCCGGGCTGCTGGACTCACTCTCATCCACCAATCTGCCAATGCAGCACAGTGACATTGTTTGATGTGCAGGGAGCTCACTGGACGGAGCCTGCTGCTGTTCTTGCAGATTGCCAGGTGGATCTTGCTGGTCATCATCATCCACCATCTCCTCCACTGCTGGGTCTTCCTCCAACTGGCGGTGCAGCGACAGCCCCTTCTGATTTCTCTCCTCCTCCTCATCTTCTGGAAGCGGTTCTCATTTAAAAGTTTCTCCTTCAAAGGACCAATTTTCTCCCTCAGCATTGTCCTCTTTCCTTCAAGTTCACAAATTTCAGCTTGAAGCTGCTTTACCTGGCTTTACAGACCCTTTTTCTTTCTCTTGGGGCCACCTCAGCTCAACCCCTCATACTGTGCAGCTCCTCCCGGAGCCTCCTCCGGGTCTACTTCTATTTACAGAGGTGGCTTATGATCCAGGAGCCATAGGTAGAAACAGATTCTGCACACCCCAGCACACCCCAGCCTTCCTGGTCCAGGTCAGCTTCTCCCCCATGAGCACTCAACTTTCTCCTGGTCTGGAAAGGCCACTGTCATCGGAGCTGGTTGCAGTCAGGTCCTCCTTGCTTGACTAAGCTTGCGGCCTTTCAGTGTCTCTTCAGACTTCATAGGGGGCAGAAGCCACATTGCTGCAACTACTGCAAGATCTTCCCTGAGTCCTCTACACATGCCAATTGCTGGCTCCTCCGGTCCCCTGATGGCCTGGTACCAGGAAAAGGAGCCTGAGAATTGCCACACACCTGAGAGCTTCACACTATTTTGCTGGTGGAGTCACTGTGTATATACATTACTTATCCTATACTGATCCCAAGGTCAACCAGTATTATTCTCCAGAGCTGCACTCACTATTCTGCTGGTGGAGTTAACTTGTACACACATTGCAGTACTTATACTTCATTTATCTTATGTTACATCCTGTATTATACTCAAGAGCTGCACTCACTATTCTGCTGGAGGAGTCACTGTGTGCATACTTTACTTATCCTGGACTGATCCTGAGTTACATCCTGTATTATACTCCAGAGCTGCACTCACTATTCTGCTGGTGCAGTCACTGTGTACATACATGACATTATTTATCCTGCACTGATCCTTAATTACATCCTGTATTATACTCCAGAGCTGCACTCACTATTCTGCTGGTGCAGTCACTGTGTATATACATTACATTACTTATCCTGTACTGATCCTGGGTTACATCCTGTATTATCCTCCAGAGCTGCACTCACTATTCTGCTGGTGCAGTCACTGTACATACATTACTTATCCTGTACTGCTCCTGAGTTACATCCTGTATTATACTCCAGAGCTGCCCTCACTATTCTGCTGGTGTAGTCACTGTGTACATACATTACTTATCCTGTACTGATCCTGTGTTATACTCCAAAGCTTTATTTATAATTTGCAGTCTTCAGAGCTGAAACCTTCCTGAATTTCCTACTTCTTCAGTGTCTGCACAAATTTAGTCATGTGGGCTGAAAATTAAAGAAAGGTACTCAACCCAGGACCCTACTGCACTGTGGGCTATATTCAGTATCAGCTCTGCTTTAATTGGTGGGAGAGGTTCATACACACCCTGTAAGTTACACTACCGCATTTCAAGCTATACTTTGTCTCTATTATCAGCAGATAAGTAGATGTATTATTTGACATCCTTTGGGAAAACAGATCTTACACCCCACCCTACCTTCTCCTGGTTACTATTTAGTTAAGTGTCCCCCCGACAGGCTGTGTTTACAGCATTGGAAACATCTTGTTAATATGTTTGCTTAACAACGTAAAATGTGTTCTTGGCCTGCGAATAATCGGACGACCGTAAAACCGTCGTACTTGAAGTGCCTTTGAGTGAGACAAATGACAGGCGATTATGCACTTTAGATTGTGGGCGCTGTTATCAATCGTGCTGGACTTTGTTTTTGTAATTTAATTATGGGAAAATTAGGCAGACTCCAAAGTTTAGATATCAAAGGTCAGGGAGTGACAGGACCACATAGAGACTTGGATGCAAGCTCTTCGGAAACGTACGCTCCGCCTGGAACATTGTCCTCTTCTAATGGTGACCGATAATAAACTACACCAGCAGAACAGATACAAGATATCTAAATAACATGATAAACTGCACAAGTCTAATTACTAATAAAGCTGGCCCCGATAGATGCTCAGATGTCAAATCTTCAGCCTGAAGTGCATATGGCTTGTTTATTATGGAAACTGAGGGTCACGTTGTACATCAATTTTGTAACTTTTAATAATTTTAGTTTAAAGTGTAAGTTCACCTTTAGGGACAATGGGCATTAGAAAAAATCAGTAGGAAAATTCCGTCACATATCTGTGGCAGCAATCTGCCAAACATTTTCAGTTTGTGTAGTATATTTGCCATGGATTCAGATGAGGATAAACTCCATTAAATGTTACTAATCAGATTCTTGTCCAACAATGAGGTCTCTGTGCCAAATATGCGTGGAAACCACATCAAGCAGTAACGTTTACTACTTTTTTTATGTTGCAAATTCAAAATGGACTCCCATTAAAGGAGTTGAGTTTTAGCATCTCACACATTAATGACTTATCAATAGAATATGCCATTAAAGTGTGGTAAGTGAAGTCTCAGCTCTAGGACCCTCACCTATCTTGAGAACAAAGTGGTGGTCAGAACTCTCCAACTGATTTCTCCACCTGTGGAACCTGCACCTATATCAAGTGTGGGACCTGGAAAGTCTCTGTTGAGAATGGAGAGGTGGTCAGAACTCCCCCATTAATTTCCCCACTTCTTAGACCCGCACCTATCTTAAGAATGGACTCCTCAAAATCCCTGTTGAGAATGGAGAGGTGGTCGGAACGCTCTCATTGATTTCCTTACTTTTGGGACCAGCACCTATCTTAAGAATGGACTCCTGAAAATCCCTGTTGAGAATGGAGAGGTGGTTGGAACATTCTCATTGATTTGCCCACTTCTAGGACCTGCACTTATCACTAGAACAGGTCACCAAATGTCCCCATCGCGCATCTGTCGCAGTAATCTTCCATGTATTTTCATTTTGAGCAGTGTATTTGCAATGGATTCAGATGGGGATTAGCTCCATTAAGTGTTGCAAATTTGATTCTTATCCACCAATGTGGTCTCTGTGCCGAATCCACATGAAAACCACATCAAGCAGTAACATTTACTATTTTTTTTTTATGTTGCAAATTCCAAATGGACTCCCATTAAAGGAGTTGAGTTTTAGCATCTCACACATTAATGACTTATCAATAGAATATGCCATTAAAGTGTGGTAAGTGAAGTCTCAGCTCTAGGACCCTCACCTATCTTGAGAACAAAGTGGTGGTCAGAACTCTCCAACTGATTTCTTCACCTGTGGAACCTGTACCTATCTCAAGGGTGGGACCTGGAAAGTCTCTGTTGAGAATGGAGAGGTGGTCAGACCTCCCCCATTTATTTCCCCACCTCTTAGACCAGCACCTATCTTAAGAATGGACTCCTCAAAATCCCTGTTGAGAATGGAGAGGTGGTCGGAACTCTCTCATTGATTTCCTCACTTTTGGGACCAGCACCTATCTTAAGAATGGACTCCTGAAAAACCCTGTTGAGAATGGAGAGGTGGTTGGAACATTCTCATTGATTTACCCACTTCTAGGACCTGCACTTATCACTAGAACAGGTCACCAAAAGTCCCCATCGCACATCTGTCGCAGTAATCTTCCATGTATTTTCATTTTTGTGCAGTGTATTTGCAATGGATTCAGATGGGGATTAGGTCAATTAAGTGTTGCAAATTTGATTCTTATCCACCAATGTGGTCTCTGTGCCGAATCCACATGGAAACCACATCAAGCAGTAACATTTACTAGTTTTTTATGTTGCAAATTCCCAATGGACTCCCATTAAAAGAGTTTTACCATCTCACATATTAATGACTTATCAATAGAATATACCATCAATGTCTTGCAGGTGCAGTTTCATTTCTAGGACCCTTGGAACTCCTACACTGATTTCTCCACCTGTGTAACCTGCACCTATCTCAAGAATGGGACCTGGAAAGTCTCTGTTGAGAATGGAGAGGTGGTCAGAACTCCCCCATTGATTTCTCCACCTCTTAGAACAGCACCTATCTTAAGAATGGACTCCTGAAAATCCCTGTGGAGAATGGAGAGATGGTCTTAACTCTCTAATTGATTTCCCCACCTTTGGGATCAGAATCTATCTCAGGAATGGGCTCCTGAAAATCCCTGCTAAGAATGGAGCGGTGGTTGGAACATTCCCATTGATTTTTACGCCCCTCACCTTCTGTCTCTTTCCTCCTCCACTGTAGATTGTAAGCCCTCACGGGCAGGACCCTCTCCCCCTCTGTGCCATCTCTAAGTCATTTATTGTTATCATTGTACTTGTTTGACATATGTTATGTATGTAACCCCCCTTTTTTGAATGTACAGCGCCCTGGAATCAATGGCGCTTAAAATAAATAATAATAATGTACCCACTTCTAGGACCTGCACTTATCACTAGAATGGGTCACCAAAACTCCCCGTCGCACATCTGTGGCAGGAATTTTCTATGTATTTTCATTTTGTGCAGTGTATTTGCAATGGTTAACGGATGGGGAGTATTTCCATTAAATGTTGCTAATTTGATTCTCATCTACCAATGTGGTCTCTGTGCCGAATCCACGTTGTAACGGCATCAAGCAGTAACATTAAAGATACTTTTTTATGTTGCAGATTTCAAATGAATTTCCATTAAAGGAGTTTTCCCACCTCACACATTAATGACATATCAATGATATGCAGTTAATCTATAATAGGTGCAGTCCCACCTCTAGGACCCTCAAAAAGAACAGATCTCTTGAAAGTTTCTGTTGAGAACAAAATGGTTGTCGAACTCTCCTCGGGAACCTGCACCTCATCTCAAGGACCCCCTTCCCATCAAAAGTCTTCATTGAGATTGGAGAGGTGGTTGGAACATGCCTATTGATTTCCCCACATCTGGGACTAGCACCCATCTTGAGAATGGGCTCTCGAAAGTCTCTGTTAAGAATGGAGAGGTGGTGGGAACTCTCCTATTGATTTTCCCACTTCTAGGATCTACACATTACTAGAATGGGACGTCAAAGTGTCTATTAAGAATGTAGAGGTGGTCAGAAGTTCCCATTGATATCCCCAAATATGGAACCTGCATATAATTTGAAAATGGGCCCCCTAAAAACATCAGTTGACAATGAGAAAGTGATCAAAATTTTCCCAGTGGTTTCCTCACATCTGTCTCAAGAACAGAACCCTGAAAGATTTCCTTGAGAATGGATAGGTGGTTAAAATGTTCCCATTGATTTCCCCACATCTGAGTCCCTTACTTATCTCAAGAATGGGCCCTCAAAAGTCACTGTTGAGAAAGGAGAGTTGGTCGGAATTCCCCCATTCATTTCCCCAACTCTGGGAGGATTTTCAAGATAGTGTGGGTCCCAGAGGTGGGACCTCCACCTATAAGATATTGATGAAATATCCGATTGAAATGCCATTATGAGATGGGAACACCTTTAGTCTCATCATATACTGAACAGTGATTGTTATTGGCTGTGATTTGGCAGCAACAATTTTATGGATAAATAATATATATTTTTTTATTTCATTCGTTGGTGGCAGTAGGGGAATTTTTAAAAATGTTGGAAACTTTAAACCTAGATGAGGGAGCCATAGGCAGGGTATGCTAGAAATGTGGATGAACTCAAGCACATTTGCAGGAAGAACTGTCCAAAATTCCCCCTCAACACTGTACAAATCTTTTTTGCAACTATGAGAGCTATGAGTTACCGTAATTGCGGCGCACATTTCGCCGCATATAAAGCACCATACGCTGCGAAATGCGCGCCCAATTACGGTTTAAAATAAGCTGTGTGAACATACCCTAAGTGTGCTATTAGTTTAATTACATTGTGTTTGCCTATAATTGTGACTTTGATAACAGAACATATTTTAGGCCTCGTTCACACGGCTATTTCTGGGACTGATTGGAGCCGTATTGCGCGCCGTATTTGCGCTGCAGTACGGCTCCAATCCATCCCAGTAACTACGGTAATCCACAGTTCTCATAGAGAACTGTGGATTCCGTCTCTTCTCCCCGCTCGGTGTATTCGCCGCGGGGGGAGAAAGTGACATGTCAATTATTTACGGAGTGTATGCGCCGTGAATAGTGAATGTCTATGGGGCCG
This sequence comes from Phyllomedusa bahiana, assembly GCA_025379985.1. NCBI lineage: Eukaryota > Metazoa > Chordata > Amphibia > Anura > Hylidae > Phyllomedusa > Phyllomedusa bahiana. The sequence goes on along the minus strand of JAODAL010037282.1, from coordinate 24,392 downwards.
GCGAGCTGCCGGCCCCCCGCCCTCGCTGCACGGCTGCCGGCGTAATTGCGGGGCGAAATCGGGCCCTGCAATTTCGCCGGCAATAAGCCGTGTGAACATTGCCTTACAAGTATTTAGTGCAGAAATCTAGGTAATTCCAAGAGGTTCACTTAGTTTTTCTCCTTGCAGTGTTGATATTTTCCCAATGTTCTGAATAAAAGAAATGAGCACAACAACTGTCTGGGGGTCATTTGTTTAATTACATTGTGCTGTTCCATAATTGTGACTTTGATAGCACTTACTTTTTTTTTGCAATACCAATGTTGTATCGTCACTGAGTAGATCATTCCTGTATTTTGACATAATTGTTTCCACTATTCCAATACACTTCCCTCACTATGTATATTTCCCACTATGGTCACCTTATTGTGTGCATTATCTCACTACTGTGATACCACTGTGTGCATTATTCCACTAGTGTTACATGGCATAGTGCATTATCACACTGCAGTGACATCACAGTGTGCAATTTACCATTACTTTGACATTATTGTGTGTATTCTCCCACTACTACATCACAGTATGAATTATCCCAATACTATGACATCGCTGTGTGCCTTATCCTACCATTTTGACATTACAGTGTGCATTGAAAAATTGCTTGGACATTATTGTTTGTATTATCCTACTACTGCAACATCAAAGTATGCATTAACCCAATACAGGGACATCAATGTGTGTTTTATCCTGAAATCTTAACCTTGTGCATTGTACCACAAATGTGACATCATTGTTTGCATTATCCCACTACAGTGACATTACAGTGTGCATTAAACAATTACTTTGATATTATTGTGTGTATTCTCCCACTACTACATCACAGTATGCATTATCCCAATACTGTGACATCACTGTGTGCTTTAGCCCACTACTGCAACATCATTGTATGCATTATTCCACTGCTATGACATAATTTTGTGCATTATCCTACTACTGTGACATCACAGATTGCCTTATCACACTAATGTGTCATCACACTGTGCATTATTTCACTACTGTGACATCACATCTTCATATACAGTATCTACTCCATGTCACTGTTCGGACTGACGGGCAGCGGCTGACTGCAAACCAAGTTCAAATACGCATGCATTGGCATGTATTGAGCTATACTAAACATCCGGAACTGAGTTTGCGCATCCACATACTGATCAACGGTCTAGTATTCGGAATGAACATTTACTTCTGACCACGTCATTTACATGATTACATATCTGTGTGGTCTTATTTATGTGGAAGAAGCCAAATGGAAGTGAGGAGTAGGATTAGCAAACATAAAAGTACCATAAGGATACGCTTACGGCATGTCCCCACGGCATGGGTTTACGGCCGTTTTTTCAGGCGGTTTGCGGTTTTGCAGAACGCCTGAAAAAGCGGCTGAAAATGAGCACAACGGGACTCTATGGACAACCCGTGCAGCAGTCCCCACTGCACAGGTTTTCCGCCCGGCGTTTTTTCCGGCCGCGGGCCGCCAGAAAGACATTGAGCATGCACAACATGCACAATCTGTGCATCTCAATGTGAAGGAGGAGGGCTTTTCTCCGCTCATCGTGGAGAAAAGACGTCCCCCGTGGGGACGGCCGCAAAACAGGACAAATACCGGTCGCATAAACCGACCTGTATTTGTCACTTGCCATGTAAATGGCCCCTTAGTTGATTTTGCTGCCTGGCATCCTCACTTCCTCTCTACTGAAATGCCCACTCTCATCATGGGTGATTTTAACATCCCCATGAATGCCCCCATATCTCCTTCTGCCTCTCAGTTGCTTTCACTTGGCCTCTCACAATTTACAGATTCTCCCACCCACAAAGGATGGGCACTCTCTTGATCTGGTCTTCTGTCATCTCTACTCAATTTCTAACCTCACTACCTCTCCATATGCTCTCTCTGACCACAACCTTATCTCCTTCACTATCACAAATTCTCCTTATACACTCTCTGATCATAACCTTGTCTCCTTCACTATCACTAATTCTCAGTCTTCTCTCGACAAACCTGCCTATCACACATTCAGAAATCTCCGCTACATAAACACTCAAGGACTCATAGACACTCTATAGCAGACCTGGGCAAAGTACGGATGCGGCCCGCGGCGTACGATCCCAGGTCTGCTAATAGTAAGCGCTGACAGCCCCCCCCGCCGGGTATTTGCTGAGAGGCCGCCGCGGGCCGTCACGCTACTATTGCTGGTGAATTAGGCACGACGCGATGAACTCCGCTCACCGCACTCTGCCTCTCCTGGGTGCACACAAGTAATAACTGTGCGGGCCCAGGAGCTGACGGAGGAGCGTCCCGCACTGGGGGGCATGACGTCATCACACCACCACCCCTTTGGAAGCTCCTCGGATAAAGATGAGCCGCTCGGCCGGAGTCAGGTAACCAAAGGTGAGTATTAGTGTTTGTTATTTTTTAATTTTGCCATAAAACTATATACCTGCCTGGGGAAACACCTAGCTACTATAAAACCTGCCTGGGGACACACCTACTATCTATAAAACCTGCTGGGGACACACAACTATCTTATACGCTGGGGAACACCTATCTATTACCTGCCTGGGGACACACCTAGCTATCTTATACCTGCTGGGGACACACCTCACTATCTATATACCTGCCTGGGGACACACCAAACTATATATCTGCCTGGGGACACACCTAGCTATCTATATAACCTGCTGGGGACACACAACAATCCCTTTCCTGGGGACATACCTAACTATTATTAACCTGCCTGGGGACAAAACCAACTATATACCTGCCGGGGGACAAAACTAGCTATCTCTATACCTGCCCGGGGGAAACCACCTATCTATATACCTGCCGGGGGAACACACCTATCTAATACCTGCCTGGGACACACCTAGCTATCGTATACCTGCCGGGGGACACACCTCACTAACTAATACCTGCCTGGGGACAAAACTAGCTATCTGTAAACCTGCCTGGGGACACACTAACTATAATCTTCTGGGGACACACCTAGCTATCTCTATACCTCCTGGGACACACCTATCTATATACCTGCCCTGGGGACACACCTATATCTATATACCGCCTGGGGACACACCTAACTATATACCTGCCTGGGACACACCAAACTATCTTTTAAAACCTCCCCTGGGGACACACCTAACTATCTATATACCTGCCTGGGGACACACCTAACTATCTATATCCATGACTGGGGAAACACCTAACTATCTATATATGCCGGGGGAAACCCAAACTATCTTTACCTCCGGGGACACACCTAACTATCTCTAAAACCTGCCTGGGGACACCCCTGGCTATCTCTATAACCCTGCCTGGGGACACATCTAACTATCTATATACCTGCCTGGGGACACACTACTACTATATACCTGCCTGGGACACACCAACTATCTAATACCTGCCTGGGGACACACCTAACTATCTATATACCTGCCTGGGGACACACCTAACTATCTATATAACTGCCTGGGGACACACCTAACTATATACCTGCCTGGGGACACACCTAGCTCTATAAACCTGCCTGGGGACACCTAACTATCTATATACCTGCCTGGGGACACACCTCTATATACCTGCCTGTGGGAAGCCCTAACTATATACCTGCCTGTGTGGAGCTTTAACTATATACCTGCCTGTATGGAAACTAACTAGCTAAAATATCTGCCTGTGTGAAGCTTTAACTAAATACCTGCCTGTATGGAGCGCTAAATAACTATATACCTGCCTGAGGGAGCTGTACCTATCAAATTACCTGCCTGAGGGGAGCTATACCTATCTAATACCTGCCTGAGGGAGCTGTACCTATCTATATCCCTGCCTGAGGGAGCTGTACCTACCCTATTTTACCTCCCCTGAGGGGAGCTAAACCCCTATCTAAAATTCCTGCTCGGGGGGAGCTTAACCTATCTGTATACCTGCCTAGGGGAGCTGTACCTATCTATAAACCTGCCTGAGGGAGCTGTACCTATCTATATACCTGCCTGTTGGGGAGCTGTATCTATATACCTTGCCTGCGGGTACCTATATCTATATACCTGACTGAGGGAGCTGGTATTTACCTCCAAAACTGAGGAGACATACATCTACATACCTACCTTTACTGAGGAGAGCTGTATATACCTGCCTTACTGTGTACCATCAGTATATAAAAGGGGTATATAGATACATCCCCCAGTAAGTTTCCACAAAGATAATCCCCCAAAAACGATTTTTTTTCCCGTTCATCCTATGTTTTTATTAGTCCGGCTCCCCAAAACCATTGCACTTTCTCATGCGGCCCCATGGGAAAATTAATTGCCCATCCCTGCTCTATAGTCCTCACTGCCCCCTAAGGCCTGTATCGTCTGTTCTGACCACTCTGGACATATTGGCACCACTCAAACATTGCACCACCAGATTGGTGCTGGTACTCCATCGTTTTGGAATCGTAACAGTCTGTTTAACCAGTGGTGTAAAGCTGGGAAAAAGCTGCGCACCTCCACATTCATTTGTTCATGCAAAGGTGAGCTGGCTTTATTACAACACTACTTTCTATGAATCATATTTCTGACATGTTGTACATTATTTTAAAGAGATTGTCTTAAAGATTAGCTTTCAACTTGTAGGGAATGGTAAATGAAGACTTTTTCCAAATACACGTCTTTTTCAATTTTTTCTTGGTCAGGAGATAAGAGATTTGAGTGTGCACCGGTTTCTCTGGTTGCCTGCTCTCAACTTCTCATTCTGCATTTTGTCTCATGAGAGCAGGGAGTGACGTCACCCAAGGATGGCACACATTACTGCCGGCAGCTTGAGAACAGAGTGTGTTATCTATTGTGCAATTAAAAGAGCTGTGAATATGGAGCTGACCCCTGCAAACCCCCCCCCCCACACAGGGGTCAGGAAGAAACAGGGGCATGAATTAACTGTTTTTTAGCTCCGTGAAACAGCGTGGTGAGACAACCCCTTTAAGGTAGTAGGATTTTAGGGGGATTTTTTTTTTTTTGGGGTGACCAGGGTTGAAATTATCCCACCATCACCCAAAACCAAAAATCCACTATTGACAAGAGGTCATTCAAACTGGTCAAAATTTTAAAGGGCCCACAATATGAAAATTTTTTTTGGGTTTAAAAATTAATTTTTTTCCCCATAAAACCAATTATGTGGCCCTTTCATTTTTTTCCCAGAGCAATATAAAAAATGAAAAGGGGCCCGTGATTGGTTGTTTATAAAAAGTAAATTTTTTTAAATAGACAACTTTCAAATGTGGCCCTAAGTTTCTTCAATGATTTTTGGAGCTCATCATTGCAACTAGCAGAGACCTCCACCACCCCATCCACCCTCCAAGGGGATCAAAAAAACACCCAAGCATGCAAAACGTCCCCGCGTTTCCATCTGGGGATTAAATACGTTTTTTTCGGGAGATCTTTAACCCTTACTCGGGGCTTAACTTAAATACTCTGTTTTCATATTAAATCCACCCTGCTTTCTTTGGGCAGTAATAAAATGTGGTTCCACTTTGTAACCTTACTGGGGTCTACTATTAACGACTGTAGAAAAAAAAATCTAAAATCCCTGCCCAGCAAATTAAAATATCCAAGCAAAGTGAAATGTCATTAAAGTCTGTTTGATATTGAGAAGGACGAAGGAAATGTATCTCTTCTCTAAAAAGCTTATGTTTTCAGTGGAAAGAAATAAAAGAATATTTAATAAACATTGCTCCACCCCAAAGAATTGCAGTTTTTTCCCAAAATTTTTTTGTTAGTGCCAATTGGCCGTTAATTAGGAATGTGTGAATCTTTGCATGCGAGGCCCCGGCGCTCGTGCTCTTTCCCCAGTCACAGTCATGTACGATCTCTTTTGAAATGCCCTGGGTCAGATCTGATTAATTAGCAAAGAAATCTGATCCTTTTTTCATGTTAGTTAACTCAGTCACTTGTGGATTCCTCTCTGGTGCACAGTAAATGGGAGCAGTGTAAGTGGTGACTGTGGCCCCCAGTGCAAATCTAATGGCAATACTGTGACTTGTGCTGCTACTGCTTAGGGGCTTACGGGGTTAAATGGAAAAAAATATTTCTATTCACTGACAGCAAACAGAGATATTAACCCCTTCCTGACTGACGGTCATAATAATATGGCTCTAAATTTTTTTGCTCTTTCCCTTCTAAAGCCAAAATTTTTTTTTATTTTTCACCTAGACTATGAGGGTTTTTATTTTGGGGAAAGTTGTATTTTTCAGTGGTTTTTTATTTTATTATAAAAAAAAATTTAAAAAGAAAAAATTCTTTTGGGGAATTTTTTTACATTTTTTTTGGGGGGCCCAAATTTCCCCGGCATCCCAAACTGTGGGGTTTCGTTATGTTTTGGCCCGTAAAAAATTTCCCAAACATTTTTTTATTCTTAAATTTGCGCTGCGGGCTTTTTTTTTTGCGACCAATAACTTTTTTGTATAAAATCGGCGTCAGTGGGGCCCGGCATTTTTTGGGGCAGATGTTTCTTTTTAATCTGCATTTTAAATGTATGCGATTTTTTGATTATTTTATTCCAATTTTTTGTGGTAAAATGACCAAAAAAAAACCAAATTTGGCTTTTGGTTTTTTTCTTTTCTCGGGTTCAGGTACGGGATAAATTTATTATTTTTTTAGATCGATTTTTTCGGGCGTGAAAACCAAAATATGTGTAACTTTTTATTATTTTTTTTTTATTTGTAAAAGGGGGGAAAGGGGGTGTTTTTAATTTTAATCTTTTTTTTGTCTTTAAACTTTATTTATTTATTTATTTTCTTTAAACATTTAGCCCCCCTTTGGTGCTTGCCACTAGGGGGCCGACTTTAAAATCGCTAATGCATTGTAGGCAATGCTTGGGTGTACAAAGATGGGGGTTTTTCCCCACTTCCTGTCTGCGGACGGAATGGGGCAAAACCGGAATTTGCCGTCAGAGCCTTACGGGGGCTCTCCTGCCATTTTAGCCCATGGGACTCAGCACTTTTCCGCGGCGCCTGAGGGGTTTTTTTTTTTAAAAAAACAGCGCAGGCAGGCAACCCCCCCACCTGCGCTGAAACCGCGGGGGTGTTAGTGCAATTAGCCGTAACCCCCGGCGGTGTGAAGCGGGATCGCGCTGCAACCCCGTTTCAAACCGCTTCCCCGCGCTTAATGTAATAATATTTTCAAGGTGGGGTAAGGCCTAATTCACCGGGCTTTTTTAAAAGGGGTTTGGGCCTACTGCGCCCCGGATTTGCGTGCAGTACGGCGAAAACCGTCGCAGTAATTACGGTAATCCACTTTCAAAAGGAACAGTGGATTCCGTCGCCCCCTCCCCGCTCGGTGAATCCCCCCAGGGGGGAGAAAGTGACATGCAATTATCCGGGCGCAATACGCCCGTGGAAAATGCAAGTTAGGGGCCCCCGGCGAGGGGGGCTCCCCCCTCCCTCCGGCCCCCCCCGTCCCCCTTTTTAAGCCGGAATTAGAGGCACCCGGTCACAATTAAGGTTGAATAAGCCTCTAAACCCCTGGCCCTTAAAGGGGTTTAAAAAAGTTTTTAAAAGAAATGGGAAGATTAAAAGGGGTTTGGGCCCTCATTGCAGCAGCAAAATGCAGGCGGATTCTGTTAAAGATTCCGATCAGTTTTTTTTCGTTTTTGATCTTTTTTGGGGGGGGTTCGTCCGCGGTTTGGGATTCGGCCGTCCCCAAACAATGAACGTTATTTTCCAAAATGTCAGAAATCCGACTGTCAAAAAATCCGAGCTGTTGATAGAGTTCAAATTTTTTTTTGATGCTATGGTATGGAAACGTCGGTTTTAGATTAAAAAAATGATAAAAAACTTGCGTGTGGCCTAAAAAAACTGTTAAAAAAAAAAAAAAACCCTTGTTTTGTTGCCCAAGCAATAAATAAACAGAGTTTTATTTTTAAGAGCCGAAAACCTTGTCCCACGGATTTTTTCACCAGTTTTTAACCCGGCTTTTGGGTTTTAAAAACCCCGGAAAACCGGTTGAAAAAACTTTTTACATGGCCCTTTAAGGGTAAACGTGCACCGTCCCACGCACGGATTTTCGCCCGGGGGTTTTTTCCCCAAAAAAACATAGAACATGTTTTTTCTTCCGACCGGTTTTCGGGGGGAAATATTAAACATGTCTATGTAAGGGGGAGGGCTTTCTCTCCCAATCGCGGAGAAAAGCGTCCCCAGGGGGAGTGTGCACGCACGGAAACTTTCAAATCCCGGGTCGGAAAAAATTCCTGTATTTGCCCTGTGCCGTGTAAGGGCCCTAAAAAATTTAAAGTTTTTAATTGGTTGTTTGTGCAACCCCAAGGGTTTCAGTCATTTTTTGGGACATAATTTTTAAACATTATTATCCCAGACCTAGTACATTGTATTATATAACTGAAAATATTTGCCTTTTCATCACGGTTAATAAAATTATTATCCTGTACGATCCTTTGGGCATCCCTTTTTTTATCCAGAGTGCCCCACTTTTTGGTGCGTACTGACTACTTACTTATCCCGTACGACCGGTTACATCCTTTTTTATACCCAGAGTGCACTCACTATTCTGGGTGCATCCTTGTACATACATTTTTATCCTGATGATCCGAGTTAATCCTGTATAACTCCCCGAGCTTCACTCACTATTCTGCGGTTAAGTTTAAAAATTTTTACACTACTTACCACGATTGAGTCACCTGATTTTATCCCGGTTGGTTACTATCTCGGATGAATTAATTTGTACAAAACTACCGCAAAAATTTAGTTCATCCCGGGGAATAAAAATTTCCAAATTTCGGGCAGGGCGCCCCGGAAATCACCTAAAAATCCCGTGTAAAACAAACTCAGGAAAAATAAGTTTGTCACAGTGACTCACCGCAGAATATTTAGTGCGCTCTGGAAAAAAGTGCCCAAAATCGGAAAAAAATTTTTTTTCCATATTCCCCAATTGATGGGGAGAATAAATTTCCGTAAATAAGTAATTAGACACATGTAAAGCGAAAAAGTTCTTGGGTAAACAGGTGACTGCAAAGGATAAAAAATTTTTTGACCGGGGACCCCAGCAAATTGGGGGCATTTAGACATTCATTATTCCGGCGCGAAATACGCCGTGAATAATTGACATGTCACTTCTCTCCCTGCTCGTCGTATTGTCCGAGCGGGGAAAGGAGACATAATCCTTAGTTCTCTATGAGAACTGTGGATTACCATACGGACTGGGACGTATCTCGCCCCGTATTTCACGCCTTATGGCGCGAAATACGGGGCGGGATACGTCCCAAAATAAGCCGTGTGAACATAGCCTAAGTGAGCAACTCATCAAAGCGCGCAGCATTATGCCTGATAGTGTAGGGACCCACATAAAAGAGGTTGCCTTGAAATCACAAGTGGGCTTATACAATTTGATCAAAATGTGCTCTTATGTTCATTTTCCTTAATTTTCCTTATCAGCAATAAATCAATGTGGATGTCCCCTCCTCATTTTTATTTCTACAAACAGTGAAACAGAATTGAAAAAATAAACACATATTTTTATCTATAATTAAATCTATGGCTCATATAAGTTTTAAATATAGAAACAGATCCAAGAGCCCTTATGTCCCAAGACTCTACAACACCCGCCCCTTGAGATGTTATAGATGTAGCAACAACCACCCTCCAGCTCCTGCTCTATGTGTAGATATTAATTGGATTGTACGTTCCTATTAAATATAGTGATTGTATTTCATGCCAGAATCAGACCAGTATATTAGAGATACGCTAGACCTACTGTCAACCCCAATGCTATCTAGTCTGTGTGTGTTCCCAGCTCGTAGGCTGACAGCACGGCAATGGTGTTCCTGACATGTTATTGCTGTAGATCCCTGTTTTTCAAGCCATGAAATAATTTCTGCCACGTGTAGATTTCATTTTTTTTCCTTGAGTCTAATTCAACTCCCATCAAGAGCTTTATCATATTTTGAAGCAATAATTCGTAGTAGTTTGAGCCCGAAATCTGAGGTCACGGAGACCAATTGCGGTAACTTGGCCGTCCGGAGCTCAGCTCGTAGTTTGAAGTCTTGACAATTTAACATCATTAGCGTTGAGTTCTGGAGTAATGTAATGGCTGTGTCATTATATAGAGGGGGAATATCGGTTAAGAAGAATATAGAAATGAAGGCATTCGGGATAATAAGTCCAACATGGACGGTAATGATTGGCAAGAACACAGTGTGTTGTGCAACAAATTAGGCAGATGCCATAAAACTGATTAGCTATGCGAGACGAAGCTGCGGACAAACAAGAGGTGAAATCCCGTTACTTTTTTATCTCTATAAATTCCCTGTCATTTGTTTTGCTCTGTGGGATTTCTGTTTATCTTTATTCTCCCCAATTAATAAAACAAAAAATGCGAAGAAATGTTTCCAAAATGCAATAATGCTCTAAAAATAAGTTTTTTGGAAAGTGTAATTGGAAGGAAGGTAAGTAACGAGAGCCCATAACAGGTCATTGCATCGTCTTCTGCCAAAAGGCACGCTATTTACAACTTTATTTTCTTTGTTTTTTAAATTAAAAAAAAATTGTTAAAGAAAATAAATTGACTTAACTCTTAGTCTGTTTTTGGGAGGTTTGTGACTGCCAAAGGCAGAGCCAATCTATGCAGTTGTTATGGGGTCTAGTTCAGGCTGGCCCTACTTGCCCCTTTTATGGGCTATGTGAACCTACATGGGACCCCCTGCTTCAACATAATAGCAATATTAGCAAAGAAGGGGGAGGAATCATGCAAAGGGTCACTATACACATTATTATGACCACTTCTTGCTGTCAGTGTTGACAGAGAATAGTTCACGAAGGAAGTCATGAGTGGTGAGCTGGCTTGGTGGGTATATAAGGTGTTTGATAGGCTGTCTGCGCACATATCCCTCGTAGTTGTCATGGGTAAAAAGGGTAATTTATCAGAGTTGCAAAGGGATGATAACACTGGGGAACAAAACCAAAAATAAAATTGGGGTGCCTAGAAATTTTGACCTTATTCTGGGTATGTGAGAGCTGCTGAGTCCAAAAACCCCATCTATTTTGTTCTAGTAGCTCTGGTTTCTGAGATGCGGATTACATGATTCTACATTGTTCTTGGGATGAATTTGTGTATAAATCTGTAGTGCGGATGAATAGAAGTGAATTTGCCCTGTACATTCATGTTTTTGTTTCTATATGTTCTGTAAATGTTCTACAATTTATGTCTTTTCTATTTCACATGAATTTCCAACATTTCTTCAGTACAATATTGAGTGACTACTACTTTCAGCAGCATGTGCGTGGTCAGGAGGCAATGCCGGATCTCCAAAACTAGAGCTGATGATGGTGTCATATTCAGAATCAGCGCCCCAAACCTACTCAAAAATGGTTCCAACTTTTAAGACACCAAAATGAGTGTTCCCTGATGTTATTGGCTTTTGGGCCAAGGGTGGCGATATTTTTGAAACTGCGCAGTTTTTGAACTGTTGGCGGCTGCTATAGTGGAAGTGTATTGTAAGTGGAAAGATGCCGTCATTGTGAATAAGTGACGTGGAAACTGTAGCGCACCACGTGCCATTGATATGAGGGGTGAATGTTGGCTACAAAAGTGCATAAGGGTGGATGAACATGTTACATTGGAGCAGCTCATCACCAAAATGATCCAGGGGGCGACCAGGCATGTGTCTAACACAACAGTTCAGTGAACCCTACTGCATATGGGGCTCTGGAATAGACAGATGTCACTGCACCTCTGCTAAACATGTAACATCGGCAGGAAAGGCTTAAAGACCTCCTCTTTTTGGAAAAGGGTTGCCTTCTATGATGAGTCTTGTTTTCTGCTTCATCGAATGGGTGGATGTTGAAGTTTCAGGCAAGAAACATCAGAGAACAATCACCCTGCAACCATTGCTGGAAGAAACAAGCTGGTTGTCGCAACATAATGGTCTGGGGAATATTTGTGTGGCATTCTCCGGGCCACTGATCCATGTGGAAGGCTCCCTTAACCGACATGGGTAGGAATTCCTCCTTGCAGATCACATACACCCATAAATGTTGATTGACTCCTCCACTTTCACCAGCTTCAAAAGCAACCTGAAAACCCATTTCTTCAGGCTTGCCTATAACCTACACTAACCTTGTTGTCACTACTTCCTTTAACAACATGTCTGCCCTCACCTTGTGTCTCTTTCCCCTCCTTGTAGATTGTAAGCCCTCGCGGGCGAGTCCTCTCTCCCTCTGTCGTGCCAAATTGTCATTAACCCCTTATTTTTGTTCTCGTTTGATTATGTTTTTTTTTTTGTGGCGGACCGGCTAATTTAGCTGCCTGTTTCTGCCATAGGTGGGTTTATACCAGAGTGGTATATGCGACTCCCCAAGGGAATGTGGCCTTGGGGGGAATGGGACCCGGTCATATGTTTTGCGCCACACTAAGTGGTTGGGCAAAGGTGTATGGTTATTTTGGTTTTTTCACCCGTTTTGGGGTCGACTTTTTTGGGAGTGAAATGTGCGGGTGGGTGTTGCCCCCTGTTCCCATTTTCCCTTTTCCCCCTTTGCCCCGGGGGAACGTTTTGGACAATCCCTGGAGGCCTAAAAAAAAGCCTGTGACTACAGGTGTTCGGGGGGTGTGGTCAGCTGCAAGTTGGGCGCGTGGAGTGGTAGAGGAGGTTTTTTCCCCCCCCGGCTTGAGGCCCAAGCAGGTGGGGGCCCTTGGGAAAGCCTGCATACCAGTGGAGGCGGTACGGGTTTTTGTGGGGCGTGCAGTAGGCATAGGAACGTTAGTGAGGGACGCAGTTAATGTGTAGTCAGTGGTAGAGGCCGGGATTTGATTTAGTTTTGTTCTTTGTGTCTGAAACTGGACCTCAATAAAGGGGTTGGGCCCTTTGTTAAAGGGAAAAATTGTGTCAGTGTGCCATTTGCTTACCAAAGCGGCGATCGCAGAGCTGAAGACCCCTGAGACTGTCCAAGTTGGCGGCTGGACGATTGTGAGTTTAAAATTGGTGGAGGTGTGGGCTTTTTGGCACTAACGGCCAAAAGAGGGGGTGCAGTGATAAAGTTGGGCACTAATGAGTGTGCACAAAGTCGTGCGGGAAGACCCGAAATGTAATTGGACTCCACAATTACATGGATTTCTGAATTGTACCTGTTAAGAAAGGTGTTTGGAAGAGATAACCTGTTACAGATGTTTTGGTGGGAAGGCTGCCAAAGTGCAAAAGAGAGTATCTCTGAAGAGACAGGGGACGCACCCCAGTACAGAGGGGGGTTTGTTTTGGGTGTGGCTTGTGGGGTTTAAAGGACTGTGCTGTCAAAAAAAGTCTGTTGGGGTGCTTAAAAAATTTTTTGGCTATGGAGGAGCTGCTTGCCATTAATGGGGCCTGCCAAGCAGCAAGAGTAAAATTAAAAAAACCCCGGGCGCATTTTAAAGCAGAGAAAAGGGCAATAAAAGCGATTCCCAAGGGTTTCCCAAGCTGCTGGGGTGTTGGAGGGGGGCTGACCCAAAAAAATGGAAAAGCGGCCCCCAAATTCCCCAACCCGGGACTGGTGAAACGGTCCCCTACAAGGGAAGTGGGGGAAGGTGTCGGTTCCAAGAGGCCATGGGTTCCAAGCCCCCGGAGAATGGCGTCGTCCGGGGTGTGGATGGGTTTTTGCTTTGGGCAACCAAACCCCGTGACTGTGGAGGGATGTCCTGGGGCCCGGGGGGCGTATCACCAATCGAAAAAGGGGGTTAATTCAGGAGAGAAAAAGTTGCCAGGGACCTTTGTCCTGCGTTCCCGTGGGAAACCGCTTTTCATCAGCAGGAGCCTGTTACCCCCCAAACGCGAGGGAGCCGTGCTGGAGGTGCCACAGAGTGGAGGTTGTGTCCTGACTGCCCCCTGGGGGGCCCGGAGGGTCGCGCTGAAGGTGGGTTCCAGGTGGTGAAGCCCCAACCATGTGATGAGAAAGTGCAGGAGAGATCCAGTTGCACCGACACCCATTAGAGGGAGACCCATTTGGCCCTGGTAAAAATGCTCCGGGGGGGTGATTGTGGGTGCCCTGTGTTGGACTGCAGGCATGGGGGCTATGAGAACCCGGATGGATCAAGCAGGGGCCCCAGACGCTGAGAGCGGTAAAAAGGGGGTGGAGCGCGGACTGTGGTTATGGACTCAGTGTCTCCCCCGGTGCCTCTGAGGGATTTGGGGAATTGTTATGAACTGTTGGTATGAAAAAATGTGCCAGCAGAAATTGATGATGATGTGATGATAATAAAAAACAATGTATTGCTCATTTCTGAGGTCAACGTCTGAGCGGGGGAGGATAGCCCCTTTCCAAGGCTAGCGCCGCTTTTGCAGTGTGTGAAAAAAATGACTGTGTGAACAGGCTGGCAGGCAGGCGAGAGGGGATTTTGCGCTAGTGCGCCCCTAGAGGTTAGGGGGAAGCCCAAAATGCCAGGTGATTTGTGTCCTGTGAGGGATAGCCGCAGATTGTTCTGATCCTGTTGGTCCCGTGAGTGTTTGCATTTCAATGGGAAAACCTGCAAGTGTGTTTCCCGAAAGAGGGAGGTAACCCATGAAAGGGGATTGCTCTGCCTGTGTATGAGGAGTTGTGGTCTTGGTTTTTCCTGAGTCAAAAAAGGTAGCAGGGGTTGGGGGTTAGGTGCGCCCTGGGGCAATGGTAGTAGTGACCTGAGGGGGTTGTGTCATTAGCCTTGAAGTTAGTGGGGTTGCTGGATCCAACCAAGGGTCTCCTGCTTTATGGACCCCAAAAAAGGGAAAAAATTGCCAGGGGGCACAATACCAAGCTGTCTGTGTGTGGGGAAAAGGTATGGTCTGATAGCGCTGTATTTAGGTTTCAGGAATAGCCCTGTGAATGTCGGCATACGGGCTGAAGGTGGGGCTTGTTGGAGTGTGATGTGTTACCATGGGTTTTAAGTGGCTAGACTGTCAGGCCCAGTGGGGGGGGAGTGCATGGTATGGCCCACAACTGAGGTTGATGGGGCCCTTTTGTTCTGCCCCTGAGGTTGTAGGGAAAGGTTTTCCCCAAAATAGGAGTTTGACCCCCGGAGGGGCCTGGGCAAGGTGGAACCCTATGGGCTTTATCAGAGGGGGGGGGTTTTTTGCGGGGCCCTAATGTGCTGCCTGTTTCTGCCCCTAGGTGGAGATATACCCGGGGTGGTATAGCGACATGCCCCCAAGGTGTGGCCTTGGTGGAATAGGGCCGGTCATATGTATTTTAGCCAAAATAAGTGGTTTGGGAAAAGGGGTTGGTTAGTTTGGGTTTTCTGCCCTTCTTGGGGTGGCTCTTTTGGGGATGACATTTTTGTGGGTGGGTGTTGCTCCCCCCTGTTCCTGTTCCCTGTTTTCCCCGGTCCCGGACACGTTTTGGACACATCCCTGGAGGCCTACAAAAAGCCTGTGATAAGGTGTTCGGGGGGTTTTTGGTCAGCTGCAAGTTGGACAGAAAATGGAGTGGTGAGAGGAGGTCTTACCCCCCAGGCTTGAGGCAAGAGGTGGCTGCCTTAGGAAGCCTGCATTTCCAGTGGGGTGGTACAAGTGTTGGTGGTGTGTGCGTAGGCATGGCAACGTTAGTTGGGGAGCAGTTTATTTTGTAGTCATGGCTGACGGGCCGAGGGTTTGATTTTGTTTTGTTCTTTTTGTTCTGTTACTGGACCTAATAAAATTGGGTTTAGGCCAGTGTTAAACGGAAAGACCCGTGTCAGTGTGCAATTTGCTTACCCCAAACGGCGATCCGCAGAGCTGAAGACCCCCCAGACGGGCCAAGAGGCGGCTGGACGAGTGGGAGTCTTTCAATATTAAAACCCCCCCCCAATGTACAGGCCCTGGAACCAAAGGGCTTTAAAATAAATTTAATAATTTTTTTTCCTGGGTTGAAACTTCAAGTAATTTAAAAATGTGACATGTCCCTGATTAAAAATGTTAAAATTGGGGGGGGAAAACATGACCAAAATTCCCAATAGTACCCCCCCTGATTTTGATTCCCCAGACTGGAACCCAGTTAAGCATCTGGGGGGGGGGGTGGATGGGGTGTTGGCTCTTGGGCCCCCCCAGCATCTGTGGGAGCCCTGGATGGTGGTGTTGGCTTTGGACCCCCCGCATTGTGGGAGCCCCTGGATGGTGGTGTTGGCTTTATGGGCTCCAGCTTTGTGGGGGGCCCCGGATGGTGGTGTTGGCTCTATGGACCCCTCCAGCAGCTGTGGTTCCGATACTGGATAACCTACCCGGGGCCCTTATTGAGTACTCCCCAGCCGTCTAGCTGTTACTCTGGATACTAGCTGGTGGTTATCATAATGTGACACAACTGTGTAACTTTTCTAGCTAATGGATTTTTCTATATAGGTGGGGCCATATTTATACCATGTGCTTTCTAGGCAATAAACACACTCCATTAGGGTAAGGGCACATGTAGCTAGAGTTATTAAATCTTAGATTCAGTTTCTCAAAATCGATGTCCATGACACAACAAGAACTCCTTAGGTAAGAGTTCACACGGACTTATTTTGGGGGCATTTTTGCAATTGAGAGCGTTACTCGCGCTCTTAATACGAGCAAAATGCGCCCTATAATTACGGTATAATACCACAGTTCTCATAGAGAACTACTGGATTACGCCTCCTCTCGGGCTACCAATACGAGTATTGTAGGACGGGGCGATTAATTTGAATGTCATATATTCACGGAATTACGGAGGAGTAATAACCGTCCTATGGGGCCAGCGAGAGCTGCGTGCCCCGCAGCCGCAAACCGGATGAGTATGTGTGAATCAGCGTGACTCTCCAAAACACCCGGCTTAATTCTCTGCGGGGTCCGTACTGTACGCTCCGCAGTTAAGCTGTGTGAACATACCCTTACTCTAACCCCCAAAGCTCACGGAACCACCCACAAAAGTTCCTTTACCAATCACAAACATTTCCCTGCTTCAGTGAACAAATAGCAGTACAAGAAAAAAAAACTCTTAAAGTCGTCTGCCCTCAGGTTCGACTCCAGGTTTGCCGGGGGCAATTACAGTCTGGAATATAGTGCTAAGTATCAAACGAGTACTGTCAAAGTCAAACAGTGTTAAAAGCATCATCTCATAAATTTTTTATGCAATGAATTCAGTAGGTGCAATGTGATCGCAATGGAAATTTTATAACATATCTTATCAGGGAAAAGTAACATACTTTCTTTGCCTTACAGTAAATAAGAAACAATAAACTAAAAATTCCACTATACATATCGGAAATAATTTTTTGATTTTTGCTGATTTATGTAAGTAAGCCCACTGACAAAAAAGACACATGAACAGTCTATAATTTTAAGGGTAGGCTTATTTTATATTTAAGATAGAATATCCCAAAATAACTATCCAGAAACTTCCATTGTAATAAATTATATAAATGTATTTTGCCCACTTTTGTCTGAGAGAAAAAAGTATTTGCTCTACCACCTTAAGAGTTCGGCTCCTACAGACAGTTTAGACTGCCTAAGTCCAATCCGTTACTGCATTCAAGACAGCTGTTTTTAAATAGTCATCTTATAAGGATTACAACATGGCCCAGCCCACGAGCTTACTCCCCCCAAGGAGTGTTCGGGGACAAGATCATAGACCTGCACAAAGCGTGGAATGGGCTCAAAACAATAAGTACAGAACGCTGGGTGTGAAATGGAGACACCACTGTTGGTGCACATAGTAAGAACAATGGAAGAAATCCAACAATGACTGTCAATCGACATTCATTCTGGGGCAAGACGCCACAAATCTCGCACCTCGTGGGTTATCTTGATCATTAGGAAGGAGACAAGATCATCAGCCTAAGCCGCTGTTCACAACGGTTATTCAAGCCGTATTTGCGGGACGAGATTCCGCCCGCACTCTCACGGCGTTCTGAATAAGGGGCTGGGGGCGGGGGAGCTCTCGCACGGCCCACTAGACACATATGCCAATTATTTACGGCGAATAAGCGACGTAAATTAATGTGCATGTACTCTTCCTCCACCGCGGCGGTAAGGTTGGATTATGTAATGACAGGGATGCGATTGGATCCGTCACTTAAGCGCAAATCCGGCGCGCCAATCCGGGCTCAATCTGCGCGACCAGACAGGGGAATAAGATCGTGTATAAGGCTTTTTTTTTCTTTGGGGTGAGTTGAAGTTGTTTTATTGTTCTTTTTTTGGGGCGGACAAGATTTTTTTGATAGTTTTAATCCGTTTTTTTTTCGGAAGGCAGAGGGAGAAAACTACTGCACACATGTTAGTGTTTTTATTTTTATATTTAACTAGACGACCTCACTGATGCCAGTAATCTGTAATACAATGT
This sequence comes from Phyllomedusa bahiana, assembly GCA_025379985.1. Classification (NCBI taxonomy): domain Eukaryota; kingdom Metazoa; phylum Chordata; class Amphibia; order Anura; family Hylidae; genus Phyllomedusa; species Phyllomedusa bahiana. Next base: position 6,111 of record JAODAL010037282.1, on the reverse strand, counting down.
TAGCTTTATTCTCCTGTGGGTCAGATACCGATTTTCGGCTGGATACTCTCAATTTTTATTATTTTTTTTATGTTAAAGCACTTTTAAAAAAAAAAAAAGTGGTTTTAGTGTGTAAAAAGAATATATTTTGCATGGATATCTTCTGACGAGCCCCATAACTTTCTTTATTTTTTTTCATCATCACCAGTGTTGTCGTAAGATCTTTCTTTTTTGCGGGGGATGGAACCTGACGTTTTAATCGGGTACCAACCGTTGGCGATCTATAGGTGTTCTTTGATCACTTTATTCATTTATGTGCTGCGGGTTGTTACTAAAATATTTAATCTGTGATTGTTTTATTTTGCTTTTTTCTTTCGGAGTTCAACTTACTGGTAATTAACATGGACAGATTTATAGGGCCTGTTCGTTACGCACGCGGCAATACCAAAATATGGGTACTTCTATTTATTCTATTGATTTTCCTTTTTGGGGGGCGGATTGGGTTTGAAAAGGGGGAAAATGGGCGGTTTGTACGAATTTTTATTTTCTTTTTCGTGTTGTGTTTTACTTGGTATTTTTTCACTTTTTGTCTACTTTGTTTTTAACTTTTACATTTTTTATTTTACTTTTTCCATAGGGGATTTGAAAGTGAGAGATATTTATGTATCTATCATTCATTAAGGGCAAAATCACAGTGCACTAGCTTGTTGCTTTGACTGGTTCCTATGACAATGTCCAGTCACGATGCGGGAATGCCCTCAGGGCCACGGACGGGCATATGCTGACGTCACGACAAAAACCGAGAAGGGAACTTCTCTGCCTACTCGTGCTGTCTGTAAAGGAATGCAGGAGCTGCTAGGAGTCGCTTATTCCCGCCAGGTGCGATGCTGCCGTAACGTCAGTGATGCAGGAGGAGAGATCTCCCTTAACTCGCTCTTACCTTAGTCTATTGCGCACCCGATCGTCGCTGATAATTAGAAGTGGATTAACCGCGCGCCCCCGGAGCGCAGTCCGCCTGGAGGTAGGGGCGCTCGCTGCCGGGGATGTCAGCTGTAATATATCAGCTGAACCTCGCGTCCTGGATATCGCTGCGAACTGTGTTTAGTGTTTGCGTGATCTCAGGACGTTTGTATACGTGTCCCAACAGTGTCCAACTCGTGAAGGGGTTAACCATGTAGTGCTGGAGAAGAGTGAGGTAACTTTAAGACTTGGGTAGTAACTAGAGAAGTGGGGCCATAGCGAACGTATTTGGATGGGGCCCGCTACTCCCCTCCTTCGCCGCATCTGATACGAGACATTTACCGGGACATGCTGTTAGCAATCATACAAGGGTGTGGTATATACCTACAGCATTAATATTCACCCTATACTGCTTAACCAAACCAAATCCAATCTATACGAAGAACAACATAATAATGAAAAACACCTATTACATAGGAACTGATTTATACCGCCAGATACTTGACACACAAAGTAGACGGATAAAACACCTATCACTATTACTCATCAGATACACGCAAAAGACCATTATGTACCTAACTATCTTTCACACGCATTATAGTGACCATAGATATGTGTCATCTTATACAGTGTACACAGCACTGCAGGACTGTAATTAAACCACATTACAGTGGTTCTCATTATAGTTGTTAGACACCTAGTGTATAGGCCTCGCCCCTCAAGACAATAGGGCACCTTGTCAGGTACTAGTCACCCCCACCAGTAATAGGGCCTCTTGTAGGTATAGAACATCCCAAGTAATAGTAGTCCCCTTGTAGGGTTAATCAAACTCGCCCTCGCAGTAATAGAGCCTTGTAGATGACCCCCCTTAATAGGGCGCCCCCTTGTTGGTATGAGATCACCCCCTCCAGTAAATAGACGTTCCGCGTTGTAGGTATAGACACCCCAGTATTACGAGGCCCCACTTGTCTGGTATAGAACCCCCAGTAATAATTGAGCCCTACACCTTGATAGGGTATAGACCACCCAGACTTATCTGTAATGTAGGGCCCCCTTGTAGGTATAGGACCCCAAGTAATAGGGCCCCCTTGTAAGGTATAGAACCCCACAGTAATAGCAGACCCCCCCTTGTTTGGTATAGACCCTCCCGTTGGTAATATGTGCCCAGTTGGAGTATATACAGACCCCACCCCAACCCAAGCTAATAGGGCCCTACTGTGTACGGTTTAGACTCCCACCCAGGTATATAGGGTCCCCCATTGTAGGTATTGACCCCCCTACCAGGTTCATCTAGGAGCCCCCTTTAGGATAAAGAATCACATCATCCAAAATAGAGCCCCCTTGTAGGTATAGACCCCGTAATGGGCCCCCTTTGTGGTTGGACCCTTTGTAGGATAGACCCCCCCCCAGTAATAGGGCCCCTTGTAGGTATGCCCCCCGTAATAGACCCCCCCTTTTGTAGGTTATGCCCCCACCCCGAAATGGGGGCCCCTTGTAGGTTAGACCCCCCCGTTTTGGGGCCCCCCTTGTAGTTTACCCCCCCCCCAGTATGGGCCCCTTGTAGGTATAGACCCCCCCCCCCCCCGTAATAGGGCTCCCGTGTTATTACTCACCTGGCCCTTTCCCCGGCGTCCCCGTCTCCCCCCAGCCCCAGCCTGTGCTGAGGGCTTGGGGGGAGGACGGGAAAGCTCGGGAGGCGGCGCGTGCATCACTTCCGGCCGCCCTGTGAGCGATGTACGGGGGGGGGAGGCACAGCTCTCCTGCCCGCCATTCATCTTAATTGTTTGCAGTGAAAGAGTGCATCAATTAAGAGGCCTTGTGAAGCAAGGGGGCGGAGTGCGGTGGGGGGCCGCCCCCCCCCGTCCCCCCCCCGGCTTCACGCCCGGCCCCGCGCTCTGCCCCGCCGCATTGAATGTTGTGTTACTGGGCGGGCCCAGGAGCAGCATCACGGGGTGGGGCAGAGGTGAAAGCACTGCCGGGGGGGGCCCCCCCAAGCCACCGGGCCCGTAGCAATGCTCCCCCGGTGTTACGCCCTGGTTTGCCCCATGCCCCCCATTGTGTCATATCCCCGAACGGGGGACTAGTCATAGGGAGCCCTTTCCAGTAATATGCACTGCAATTGGCATTGATTGCAGCACCTTTGGGGTTAAATCATACATCGTCAGGGAGACTCCCTGAACAGGGGAAGTCCTCCCGGTCTCTATGAAGAGTGGTAAATTTTGCTAGGTAGGTTTCCCACCAATCTGGTAACCACCAGCAGGGACGGTTTATGCAAAGGGGCCAGTGCCGGTATTTTTTTTGTAGGGCCCATTCAAGTCTGGAAACTTTTAGAATTCCCCTTGGGCAGGCCTGATTTTCAGCGGCCAAAACAGCATCAAAACCTCGTCTGAAATTGGTTTCTTCAGAAGAGGGTTTTGAGGGTTTTTGGGTTTTGGGAGGTTTCCCCCATAAAATTAATACCCGGGCAAAAAAACCGTGCTGAAAAAGATCCAAAAACACATCAAAAATGCGCGCACATATATACACTAGCTCAGCATTAGGGCTGAAAAATGGGCCCCAACAGTACAATTGACAATTTTTGGGTTTTGGTTTTAGCCTAAGCCTATATGGCAGAAAAACCCCCTTTTACATCTGAGGAGTTTTTATGGTTGGTTGTTTTTAAAATAGTGGTGTCCCGGGGTAAACCCTCATGAGCTGTTGCCCTGCATCATTTGGGGCATAAGGACCAATTGTAGCTCGGTTTGAAGGAAAGCTGATTGATTGTGGTGTCCCCGCTTGGATGTGGTTAGGAGATCCAAAAGCCGTAAATTAAGGATACCACACCCCTTTCAGTTTTTCCCCCAAATGTTAACAGAGTGAAAAGGGGTGTGGCTTTGCAAAAAGGGGGCTGCCGTGTAAAAAAGGGGGTGTGGCCCCATCAAACCATCAGGCAGCAAGCTTCAATTCAAAATTCCCGAACCCACTTCCAAAAGTTGAAAATAGGGTTAAATGTTAGGACTAGAGTTTCTTCAATGCGGCCCCTTAGTGTTTTTAGCCCTGTTCGATCAAATCAAATGCCAAAGTAGTCAGAAAAGAGGAAAAGGGCCTTTCTTTATGAAAATGTACTGAAAAAAGCTGGAAAAGGTTTAGAAAAATAAAAAAATAAACATTTTAAGGGATTGTCTAATTAGAAACCCGGAACAATGAGTCAAGAGCAGTATGCCGCACTCAAAACCCCCCCTCTATTAACAGAGGAAAATCGCTGCGGAAAAAGGTGATTACTGCTAAAGAATTAAATTGTCTCCCCTTCGTTAAATGTGGAGATCGGCTTATTGGTGTGTAACCCCAGGTGTTGGTGCGATTTACGTCCAAAAGTCGGGTGAAAAAACCCCTATTTTGGGATATTTTATTTTTGATGCAGTTTCAAATGAGGTAAGTCAATTAACAATTAATAAAGGAACACCCCGGGAAAACTGATGCTTTTTTTTTTGCCTTTTAATGCCCGGGTGAGGGGTGGAGCTTGCACACAGGACATTCCTATGTTATGCTCGCCCCTCAGGGTCCCTGCTAAGCATACCAAAAATTTTTCAGTTTTGCCCCGGATGGACTCTAAGAAAAGTAAGCATTGTCTCATTTTCGAATGACGTTTTTTAAATACTTCCAAAGTGGAAAGACGTAGTAAATACTTGTAATCCAAATCTATTTTTCAGCTCATGAAACATGTTAAATATTTGAGTTTGATCTCAAATCGTTTTTGTAAATGATGGCATCGACGCCTTTTTTTCCCTTTTTCATCAAATTATCTAAATTGATGGGGTCAGGACTTTTTTCCCAAATCGACGATCCCAAAGGGATGGGGCCGGGGGAAAAACAGAATGAAGTTAGGCAATGAAAAGAGGTGAAATATGAAGCTCCTTGGCCCCACTGCAAAATCTGAGATAGTGCCCACCGGAACTGGCAGCGCTTCAGGGCCCCGTAGGTAAAAAAGGCCAGTGTTTTAGACGCATGCAAATCCCAAGCTAAAATATGGTGCAATTATGTGGATTGTTTTAGGGTAATGTTTCTCATTAAGGAGAGGGGCTATGGGGATGTGTGATTAGCCTTAAAGATGTAGGCAAAGATAAATAAAGATTATTACCAAATATACTGATGTTCTAATTTTGCTTTCTTTCATGGGTAGGTAAGTCCACACGCCATGGGGTTTCAGACGTTTTATCAGCGGTTTTTGGACTTTGAAAAATGTCTGTAAACCCTTTTTGTCAACCATCCCATGACTTCAATAGAAAATTTCCCAAACGGGTTTAACACACTTGGTTTTGACGGTTGGATTTTAAAACCAAAAAAAGGGAAAAAAAAACTTGCAATTCTCCGCCCAGTTTTGAGGGAAAAAAGTATGTTGAATTTTAGGTGGATGCCGGAAAACATAAAACCCGGCCCGAAAAAAGTTCCCTAAATGTTTAAAAAACGATAAAAAATGTTGGGGTTCTTTTTAAACAGAAACCCCACGATTTTTCTTTGCCGTGGAGCCATCCCTTTAGAGCAGTTTTATCTCCCGTTGTGTACACAAGCTTCCCCCAAATTTCGACGACCTTCTCTTGTCTAGCAAGGTGGGATGGTGTGTCATCCCCGTTTTTATTTATTGCAGCACAAGAGGTGTTTATCTATTTGGGGGCTCGCACCCCTTTTCTTGCCCTTAAAAATCCTCCATAAAAAGGTAGGAAATGTAGTATGTGTAGAACCCCCCAATCCTGAAGCTGGGAGAGGGAGACTCGTGAACAGCCTGGTGACAATAACCCTTTCCCACATTGGGCGTATGAGTCCGCTAAAATCGGTAAGGGGTTTGTAGCGGGATCGCAGACGATTTTGCTACATGCCCCCGGGTGTTAGGGCTTTGTTAGTAAAACTCACCCGTTACAGCTGGGATTTAGTGCCCCTCCCGGCTGTTTAACCCCTTAGACACTGTGGCAAAGGTGGTCTAAATCAATGGTCTAAAACAATGAGTAACAGAGCCACACACTGCGATTTGCGCCGATGCGGCAAAATCTGGGTTTCCCAATGTGAACTTGGCAGTGGAGCCTTGTGCAGGCTTCCATGCCAATTTTTCGATTTCCCCCTTTAGTACAGGCGGATATGGCGAAAACCGCCTCTTTTATACTCTAATGCATTGTATTTTCAAAGCATTAGGGTGTAGAA
>JAODAL010037281.1:0-40616 GCA_025379985.1 Phyllomedusa bahiana | reverse complement strand
GGGGGGGTCAGGTAAGCTGTTATGTACCGCGGGACGAGCGCGGCCACGGACCGGACCACGGACCGTACCGCCACTCGCCCGCGGCACACGAGACGGGGCCGGGGAGCGAGCGAAGCCGCAGCCCGGGGAACGGTCTGCGGCGCCGCTCGTTACAGTGCGCCATGCAGGGCGCATGGACCATCCCTCCTCGGTGCAGCGCGGACACCATGTTCCTCCCATTGTCCGTCACCATGGTTCCGATTTTCAGTTTGCGCGTATAAATACACAAATAGATTTCTTTCTGCATGACGCGGAGCAGTTCCTCCCTTGTGTAACTTCGTTCGCCGCGGCACGCCAGGAGTATAACTGCGTGACACCGCGGTGCCCTACACCAGTGGTATGATGGAGCAGGACGGGTGGAGGCTGAGATGGTGGTGGTGGTGGCGGAGGAGGAGGCGGACAATGGCACAGGTGCAGCAGTTTGACAACGTGGAGGAGAAAGCGGCGTCTCCTGTCCAAGTTGTTGGTGTGCCTGGGCTGGAAGCACATTCACCCAGTGGGCCGTAAAGGACATGTACTAGCCCTGACCGTAGTTACAGCTCCAGACGTCCGCGCTGCCGTGCACCTTGGAACAAACTGATAAGCTCAAGGACTGACCCACCTTCTGTTCTACATATTTATGAAGTGCTGGTACTGCCTTTTTTGGAAAAGAAATTACGGCTTGGAACTCTCCATCTTGGCTCGGCACAAGCCATTAGTTCTCTGAATGGTGCAGAGTCCACCATTTGGAAAGGGAGGGACTGCAATACCAACAACTTGGACAGGAGCACGGTCAGCTGCTGCACCTTAGGATGGTTGGACGCATACTGTTGTCTCTTTGCAATCGCCTCGCTGAACGACTGCTGGCGCCATGAGTAGCGAGGAGCAGGAGCATCTGGACCGGGAGATGATGTCAAAGAGAAAAGCTCCCTTCTGCAGAGGTGGTGGAGCCTTGACTGGCTGCAATGGCATGCGTGCCACTGGGCGCTGCTGCTGCTGCTGTTGCTGCGGCGGCAGGATGGACCACCACATCTGAGCCACTTTTCTCCCAGGCCACCGGATGGTGACGCTTCATGTGTTGACGCAGGACCGTGGTGCAAACGTTAGCTCCCTGGCCACGCTTCATTTCTGCCCACAGATTCTACATATACCCATATTCGGCTCCTCCGGTGTCTTACCAAAGAACTGCCACACCGGCCGAGTATCGGATTTTACCGCCAACGTTTCCGCACTGAGGGGCTACTGCGCCGCTGCCTCGCTGAGCCCCTGTGCCACTCCCTTTCTTGGACCTGCGAAGTGGGTTTTTTACCCGTGGCCGCTTGGCTCCGACTCACACTGCTGCTATCCTGCTGACTCCCGGCCACACGACCACTTGCTGGCTGCGCTGCTGCCTGACGCGCAAGCTGATGCCCTCTTTCCTGACGATGTGAAGCCCTTGCCTCACCCGGCTCCCAAGTGCGGTCGGCTACATCATCATCTATTTGTTTTTTCATCGTCACTGCTGTCCTCATCACCGGTTTTGGTTCCCGAGGCTGCCTCTCAAAACATGCCCTCCCATCCCACTCTCCACATCTATACTTTGCCGCCTACTCCAAGAAGCAGTCGATATTGCACCCATTTCTTCGCCGCCAAGTAGCTGCTGACTGCCCTCCTCAAATTGTTCATCCTGCTATATAGTGGCGCTGAGCCCAGGACCACATAGTAGATCTCTGGCTGGGGGAAACCCGGATGGGACAGAGGGGGGCGGGAGGATAGGTGGGGGGCCCCCTGACCCGCTCCCGGGCCATACCAACTAATGGTTGTGTCTGAGTTTTCCACAGACTCTTGGGTGGTGTTGTCAGATGTCATCTGGGAGGAAGAGGAGACCTAGTCAACCAATCAAAAACCCCTTGGGTTCTGAACAACACATGGCCGCTAGATGACAGCGGCAATTGTGGCCTCACTGAGTGACCCTGCTGCGACGTCCCCTTGCTGTGTGCGACCTGGGCCTGTTCCAGAATGTTTGTGCCACTGCCACTCGAGGTGCAGAGCCTGCCACCTCTCTGTCTGACATACTGTTTGTTCTAAAATGTAGAGACACTTTGATGATGATATCTGTATATGATAAATATACACCCTGTTTTTGACTCCAAATGAACCCAGTAACAAGTTGGGTAACCTTGGATATAAATTGCGCTACAAAGGGCCCCGGAAAAATTTACTTGTATGGGGTCTTTTAAAAACACTGTGCGTTTTACTAAATGTAAAAGCACAAACAGGCTTAATTAACCTTCGGACATGAATTAGGCTACAGGAAAAATGTATATATTTTGTCGTTGAAAAAGACGGTTTATTTTTGTCGCACACCAGCAAAAAAAACGCTTTAAATTTAAACCCCTGGAATGTAAATTGCGCCAAAGAATTGAGCCCCACAAAATTTGTAGCTTTGTAGCGTGTTACAATTGCGTGTTTCTACGCCACACAAAAAAGAGTACAGTTGTAATTAACCTTCGCTTGTGAATTAGGATACAGAAAAAATTTATGTATTTTGGCGTTGAAAAAGACGGTTTATTTTTTTCAGCACACCAACAAAACAACGCTTAATTAACCCCTGGATGTAAATTGCGCCAAAGAATTGAGCCCCACAAACTAGTAGCTTTGTACCATGTTACAATTGCATGTTTTCTACGCCACACAACAAGAGATACAGTTGTAATTAACCTTTGCTTGTGAATTAGGCTACAGGAAAAATTTATATATTTTGGCGTTGAAAAAGACGGTTTATTTTTGTCAGCACACCCGCAAAAAACAAAGCTTAAATTTAACCCCGGGATGTAAATTGCGCCAAAGAATTGAGCCGCACAAAATAGTAGCTTTGTAGCGTGTTAAAAATTAGTGTTTTATAAGCCACACAACAAAAGATACAGTTGTAATTAACCTTTGCTTGTGAATTAGGCTACAGGAAAAATGTATATATTTTTGACGTTGAAAAGACGGTTTATTTTGTCAGCACACCAGCAAAAACAACGCTTAATTAACCCTGGATGTAAAATTGCGGCAAAGAATTGAGCCGCACAAAATAGTAGCTTTGTAGGTGTTACAATTTCGTGCTTTCTACGACACACAACAGAGATACAGTTGTAATTAACTTTGCTTGTGAATTAGGTACAGGAAAAATTTATATATTTTGGCGTTGAAAAAGTCGGTTTATTTTGTCAGCACACCCGCAAAACAACACTTTAAATTAACCCCTGGATGTAAATTGCGCCAAAGAATTCAGCCGCACAAACTGTAGCTTTGTAGCGTGTTACAATTGCGTGTTTTCTACGCCCCACAACAAGTGATACAGTAGTAATTAACCATTTCTTGTGAATTAGGCTACAGGAAAAATTCATATATTTTGGCCCTTGAAAAAGACGGTTTATCTTTGTCAGCCACCAGCAAAAAAACGCTTAATTAACCCTGGATGTAATTGCGCCAAAGAATTGAGCCGCACAAAATAGTAACTTTGTAGCGTGTTACAATTGCGTGTTTTCTACGCCACACAACAAGAGATACAGTTGTAACCTTTGCTTGTGAATTAGGCTACAGGAAAAATTTATATATTTTGGCGTTGAAAAAGACGGTTTATTTTTTGTCAGCACACCAGCCAAACAATGCTTAATTAACCCCCGGATGTAAATTGCGTCAAAGAATTGAGCCGCACAAATAGTAGTTTGTAGCGTGTTACAATTCGTGTTTTCTATGCCACACAACAAGAGATTTTTGTTTTTTAATTAACCTTTGCTTGTGAATAAGGCTACAGGAAAAATTTATATATTTTGGCGTTGAAAAAGACGGTTTATTTTTGTCAGTACACCAGCAAAACAACGCTTTAAATTTAAACCCTGGATGTAAATTGCGCCAAAGAATTGAGCCGCACAAAAAAGTTTGCTTTGTAGCTTGTTACAATTTTTGTTTTTCTACCCACACAACAAGAGATACAGTTGTAATTATCCTTTGCTTGTGAATTAGGCTACAGTAAAAATTTATATATTTTGGCGTTGAAAAAGACAGTTTCTTGGGGTCAGCACACCAGCAAAACAACGCTTAATTAACCCCTGGATGTAAATTGCGCCAAAGAATTGAGCCGCACAAAAAAGTAGCTTTGTAGCTTGTTACAATTTCGTGTTTTCTACGCCACACAACAAGAGATACAGTTGTAATTATCCTTTACTTGTGAATTTGGCTACAGGAAATTTTTATATATTTTTGGGGTTGAAAAAAAACAGTTTCTTGGGGTCCGCACACCAGCAAAACCACGCTTAAATTTAAACCCCTGGATGTAAATTGCGCCAAAGAATTGAGCCGCACAAAAAAGTAGCTTTGTAGCTTGTTACAATTTCGTGTTTTCTACGCCACAAAACAAGAGATATAGTTGTAATTAACCTTTGCTTGTGAATTAGGCTACAGGAAAAAAATTTTTATATTTTTGGCGTTGAAAAAGACGGTTTTTTTTTTGTCAGCACACCAGCAAAACAACGTTTTAATTAACCACTGGATGTTAATTGCGCCAAAGAATTGAGCCGCACAAAATAGTAGTTTTGTTAGCGTGTTACAATTGCGTGTTTTCTACGCCACACAACAATAGATACAGTTGTAATTAACCTTTGCTTGTGAATTAGGCTTCAGGAAAAATTTATATATTTTGGCGTTGAATTTGACGGTTTATTTTTGTCAGCACACCAGCAAAACAATGCTTAAAATTTAAACCCCTGGATGTAAATTGCGCCCCAAAGAATTGAGCCGCACAAAATAGTAGCTTTTTCAGCGTGTTCAAATTTCGTGTTTTCTACGCCCCACAACAAGAGATACAGTTGTAATTAACCTTTGCTTGTGAATTAGGTTAAGGAAAAATTTATATATTTTGGTGTTGAAAAAGACGGTTTATTTTTGTCAGCACACAGCAAAACAACGCTTAATTAACCCCTGGATGAAAATTCGCAATAGAATTGAGCAGCCAAAAATGAATGGTTTTTGTTTTTTAAAAAACGCTGTTCTTTAAAAAAAATTCAACAGGAATGGCTTAGATCCCATTTGGGATTTTAAAAGGGATATGCAGCTGCAGGAACGCACACTGGATTTCATATCCAATCCCCCAAAAAATTAAAGAAAAAAATAACTTAAAGAGAACAGTCTTGAGACAAGCTGAGACCCCCCACAAAAATCGTTTTTTAAAAAAATAAATTTCTTCGGGTAAGAGTTTTTTATCAGCCGGGCAGCCCCTTCCCTGTTGAGCACTTTTGAGGGAGGGGGGGCCCCCGGCATCAGCCCGGCCTTTTTTAAGTGCGGTGAGGGTAACGAATCCCCCCGGGGTTTGTTTGGCTTCATCTCGCACATGTCAGCAGGCTATGCCCTTTTTCCCTCCCAGAGTGCTTTCCCCTTGTGGGCCCCATGTGCTCGCAGCCTTTTTATCAATCAAAAGCAAAACTTCGTTCCCCCGAAGAAACCCCAAAAGTTCAAACTTGTTCCGAACCGAATTTTTCCCTGAAATTCAAAAGGGTTCCACTTCGTTAGAATCAATTGCCCATCTTTTTTTTAAAATTTTTAAAGGGAAATACTTTTAGTAATGAATACTTTTTCAATTTTCCCTTTACATTTCTCTCCCTAAACCCATTTGCAATACAGTAAAATTTTTCCCTTTTAAAATGAAATTTTACTATTTATGCAAAACATTTATAACCCTTCCCTTGCAACTATTCGGTCTTTTTCATTTCCCCTAAAAAATTTTGAACCACGTGAAGTTTACATAGAATCTTCAACTTTGGACAAAAAATAGATTAGCATGACAAATAGTCTGACTCTAGGGTCAAATGTTTTGCCAGTAGTTGCATGTGTTTATGCCAAAATATATAAAGAAATGTCACATCAGCAAATGAGTGATGGGGAACACTTGAAGTAAGGCTGTGCTTCATCAATCATCTTAAATGTTTAGCCTGAGTTCGCCTAAAACAACCCAAGAAGAAGCAGCATGCTGATATTCACTTCACCTCAAGCTATAGATATTTGATGTATGTTTCACATATCAAGATGCTATTTTTGTGTATATCTAGTGATACAAATGTACATTTGGGTATTTTACGTTAAAAAGTGGTTATTTGTATCACAAATGTCTGTCCAAAATTAAATAATTAATAGAACACAAATTACATGTAATATTTATCAACATAGAGTAGTAACTATATTGTAGGCCCTGTTCACACTTATAAACACTGTTTATAATGGAAACACAAGTAGTAAGGGCATAAATATGTAGGCAACAATCCTAGCACTAGGCAATATGAGCAGATAGTACCGAGGTCCTTTGATGGGGGTTTAAACCTTTTCTCCCTTTAAAATTGTTTAGGCAGCAGTTGTACTTTTGAGCAGATTTGTGATGCTTAGAAAAAAACAAACATCAGTGAATATAATTTGTGGTGAAACAATAAAATCTATGGTTTCTTAGTTCACCATAAATAGCATACATTCAGGAACATATTTTTTCTTGTTTATTTTATGTTTTCCCAAATTTTTGGGGGTTTTTGGGGAAAGAAAAGAAGGCAAAAGACATTTTCTCACAAAATATTTTATGATATTTCCCCATGCCAAAATTTTCACAAAATCTGCATTAAATCTCCATTGCTTTCAATCGGAGTACACACCTTCATTTGAAATGATAAAAAGTCATCATTGTTTATCACATGTATTCCACAAATCCCATTGTGTAGCCATGATGCAGATTAGCCCTACTGAAGCAAACTAATGTGCATCCAAAACTGCAACAAACTCCAGGGCACTGGAAAGTTTAAAAAATTGGCAAAATTCCCAAGGTTTTGTCTGGGGGTTTTTGCCACTGCCTTGGGGTTTTTCCAATTTGGGGAGCCTGTGTTTGGGGTTTTGTTTTTCAACCTTAGCTTGTGAACATACCCCTTTATAAAAGGCCTCTTTTTTAAATTTTTAAAAAAATGATCGATTTTTTTAGTATGAAGGGGGCGAAAACCCGCATAAATTTCCCTGGAGGTTTTTTCTTCTGAATTTAAAAAAGTCAATTAAATCCCCTTTCTAAAGACCAGGCTTAAAGTCAGCGGCCCAAATACTATTCAATCCAATTCTAGGGTTTTCTCGGTTTAATTCACAGCCGCCCTGGGCGGTTTTCATATCAACTTTCCCGGTTTTAAAAAAGTCATGTTGTTTTTTTAAAATTGGGGTTTTTTTTTGACCTCTAAATTTTCCCTTTAAAAAACTAGTTGTTTTTTTTTTATATATTGAGTATGCCTATCAATCCCTGAAGCAAGTGAAAGTACAAGTGTTCATGGGAAGGTTGCCAATACATTCAAACAACCCTTCTTTGTCATGCTGCCAAGTGATGATATCATCCCTGGCTTCCTCTCCTAAGTCCATAATGACATTTTACATCTAAATACAGTAACAAGAACATTGCTATGTTAGACATTTAATTCAAAAACATTACTAAATGCTGCATGATGGAACACAATTCTTCCACAACAACTACTCTTTACCACTAGCACTATGCACACTACCATCTTTTTCCTTAGTTCATGCATGTGTCCTCTCAGTTTACCCTTGAAGAGGAAGCCATCTTCCATTACTGCTTCTGGCATGATGACTGTCATCTCTCTGTCCTGTCCCTGACGTCTATTTGTAACTAATAACTGTGACAGCAATAGTTAGGCCCATTATATAACTAGACTCTGTGGCCACTAGTACACTAGTATGTAATTTGAATGATAGGTGCAGACACTACCCCTATGACCTCTTCCCATAGCAACAATTTTAGCATTTTTTTTTCCTTAGTAGATCCATTTATTTTTAAATGAGGCTGTCAATAAAGTGATTTTTCCAGGACTTTCTTTTTAATGGTATCAATTAATGTACTTTTAAATGTGTTAAAAAAAACTTCCAAAGAAACATTTGTAGGGTGGAATAGGGGAAAAAAGTAACTGTTCCATTGTTTTTTGGTTTTAGCTTTTTTACAGTTCATTAGGTTATATAAATGACATGTTGACTTTATGGTGCTTCTCATTGTTAATTATCATGACCATTTTACTTGCAAAACATCTGTGTTAGTGCAGTGTATGCAGTAATTAGCGGCCTATAGCAATTCTCTACAATAATATGTGGTACTACATGTTCTGTATTAATCTTTACATGTATTAGTGAAGTGCATTCACTTATTGGGGTCTAGTAGTGCCTTTCTACAATACAGTGTAGTACTACATGTCCTGTATTGCTCTTTACATGTAATAGTGCAGTGCATGCATTGATTGCCGATTTGGTAGTGCCTCTCTACAGTACAGTGTCATCCTACATGTTCTGTACTGCTCTTTATTAGTGAAGCACATGCAGTTATTGGTGGTCTAGCGGCGCCTCCCTACAGTACAGTGCGGTATTGCATGTTCTGTACTGCTATTTACATGTGCCAAGATGAACAGCTCCTTTGAGCACCAGGTGAGGGTGCTCCCATTTTTTTTCTGTTACATTTAAAGCCCAGGGCCCGGAAAGGGGAAAGCTATTAAAAAACACATCCCTTTAAATTGTTTTTCTATTGGGTGATTTTTTGCAATGTGTAGTTTGTCACCCAAAGTTTCGGGTGGAGCCCCACAAACGGACTTCACTTTTTTTGGTGATGCTTTCACAAGAATTAAAAATCCAAAAAGTTTTTTTAAATTTCAAAAATTTTTTTTAAAAAATTTAAAAAATTCTAAATTCTTTTTGGACCCTCCAGAAAAAGAAGTATAAGTGTTTATTTTTAAATTTTTGCGGACAGCACAAATGGGTTAAATTTTTTAAAAGAAACACCAAAATGAAAGGGGCCCCAACCATCCTGGGGTATCAAATTTTTTTGCGGGATCTTCTTGTAGGGTTTTGGGCATAAGCCTTTCCCTGTAATCATTTAAAGGTTTTTTGGATAAGGGTTAAAATTGGGATTTTTTGGGGACCCCCAAAAAATTTTTTTTAAATTAGGGTGAGGTAAGGGGTTTAATTTTTGGGTGTAAATTTTTAAAACCCCAAATTGTCATTTGATTTTCATTTTTTTTTCAAATCATTTTTTGTAAGCAAAAGTGAAGTGTTTCTTTTTGGGATTTCTGGTTCCCAACTTTGAAAAATTGAAAATCTGTAACACAGGTTTAAATTTTTTAAAATATACCAAAAATTCATGGTTTGTTTCCACCTCATTTTCCCATATTTCTAACCCTTGTCAAATTTTCTAAAATTTTCCCCTTACATGATTTAAATCCTTTTCACTTTTCTCTTTAAAAAAAGTTTTTTGGGTTGGCACAGACCTTTCTTTTTGACCCCAAAATTTTTTTTTAAAAAATTTGTTACTTAATGGGGAAAGGCAGTTTTTGGCGGAGATTTTTTCCCAAAATCTTACCCCAAAAAGTTTTGCTTGTTGTCAAAACAGCCCCTTTTAACCCTTAAACAAATTCCAACACGCAAAAATTTTTTCTTTTTTTCAATGTCCCATTTTTTTTTAACAAAAGAAAACAAAATGTATTTTGGGGCTTCCCCCCCTTTTGATAGGGTAAAAGATGCGTGACAGCGGGGCGGGGGTGTTGTTTTCTCTCCAAATGCACAAAACAAAAACCCCGGGGACCAGGCCTAAGAAAACCCAAAAAAAAATACAGGGGTTTGGGGGTCCATAAAAAAAATTTTAAATTTAAAACATTTTAAAAAAATTTCACGAAAAATTTCCACAACCCCCTTCCATAAAATCCTGGGACTTTTTGAAAATGGAGGCAGGGCCGGAAAGGGAAATTTTAAAAAAAAAGGGTCCCCCTGTGGATAAAATCGGAACCAAACCCAAAAAAAGAAAAGCAAACAAGAAATTTGAAAAGAACACAAAACAGAAAAATGGAAAGGAAAGCTACAACGAAAAAAGTGGAAAAGTTTAAACCAAAAAAAAAATTTATAAAATAAAAACTTTTAAAATTTTCATACCTACGGGAGCTTTTTGGCAAAAGGGAAAAGCCCAAAAAACTTCTCGTTTTGGGAAAAAGCTACCCAATCACCCCTGCATGAAGGTTTATGTACTAACTAAAACTAAACCAAAACGTATTAGATGCAAAATCATACATGCAGACAAACCTGCACTTGAAGGCCTTTTAAAATTTTAAAACCAGTTTTTGGGTTGGAAAAATTTTTCAGAGCAAAATCGGGAAAAATAATTTCCCCAAAAGACCCCCCTTTCAAGAAACAAAAAAAAAAGCATAAAAAGGGCCCAGCATCCAAAAATCTTTTTCCAGTGAAACTTTTTTGAAAAAAAAATGGGTAAATTTTTAAAATTGTTTTAAAGAACCTGTTTAAATTTTGAAAGCTGAAACATGTGGAGAAAAAAAAAAGGGGCAAAAAGAACTTGGGGCAACAGAGAAGAAGGGGAAACCCCTACTTTTAAGGGAAACTTAAAACCTGTATTTTGGCGTCCTTTAAAGAAAACCCCTTTTTCCGAAGTCTTGTTTTTAAATTTGGGCATTTAGACATATCAGAGGTTGGGGAAAGCAGGGGGCTAACTCGAAAAAAAAATTTTTCATAGTCTAAAAAAAATTTTAATCAGTTTAAAACCCATTTGTTTTAAAATAACATTTTCTTTGAAATGTTTTTTAAAAATTTTACCTTACCTGGTTTTTTAAAGAAAACCCAATTACTTTTCCTCATATGGGCAAAGAATGAGTTTGTTAACCAAAAACTTGTGTTTATATGTTTAAAAATTTTTTAAAGTTTAACAAATGAACAATTACCTAAATTGGGAAAGTAGAGCCTTTTTTTTTTTCTTATTCATTAGAAACACCCTTTATTTCTGTTTAAAAAATTTAAAAAAAGCCCAAAAAAAAATTTTAAGCTTTTTGATTTTTTAAAGACGAAAGGGAAAACCCAAAGGAAACCACAAAAAAGAGGAAAAAAAATTTTCCTTTTTTTCAAAAAATAATAAAAATGGTTTAAATTAAGGGGGAACCAAACCTTTTCCCTTAAATGTTGGGGCCCACATTGAAAAAAACCAAAAGCTTTTGTAAAAAGAAATGTGAAAAAAAAGATTTTGGGGCTTTTAAAATTTAGCTGAAAATGTGACCTCTGAGAATATTTCTGGTTTTTAAATGGAAAGTTTTCAAATTTTTATTGAATTTAATTAGCGGGTTTCTGTTTGGTTTACTTTCTTTGGGCATTGTAAAATATGGGAAACCTGCGGTTTTTTTAAAAACACTAAAATTTGTTTGGTCATATTTGGGATACAGACTTGCCAAGCTTCTGCTGGGAATACTTCAGAGGAGAAGCATACAGCTTTCCCTTGGGGTTTTAAGAACCTCTTTGATTTAATCAGTTTGCTTTTTATCACTTTCAAGGGGGAAAAATTTCATGTTTACCCCTTTAAAATTTGGAAAAGGGTTTTCAGCTGTGGCTACAAGAAAAAAAAAAATTTTAAAATTTTTTGGGTAACTTTTGAAAATTTTAAAAAAATTTTAAATCAAAAAAATTTGCCTTTTAAATTTGTATTTTTTGTCTCTTCTTATAAATTGCTTTAAGGGCAAATCCAGCAAATTTTTAGGCTTACCTTTGCCCAGGGCAAAAAAAACCTTTTATTTTGCCCCCCGAGCCCTAAAAGAAAAATACTCCCCCCAAAGCTGTTTTTTAAATGTCCTGGTTTGTTGGTGCTTATTCTAGCATTACATGCTACTCTATTTGTTTCTGTTATTTATGACCGAACCTGCAACTGGGGCTCCTAACAGAACCCTGGGGACACAGATTGAACCAGGCTTAAGCCCTTTTTAACAGAAAATTTTACAACAATTCGGGGAAAAATTTCCCCCTTTTCTGTATTTAAAAAAAATATATATATAATAATAAAGATATGGTTTTCCTTGCAAAAAAAGGGTTTTTCAAAAAGGAAATTTCCCATGGGGGTTTCCATGGGGAGGGTTTTTTAAAAAATCCAAAATTTAAATTTTCAACTCCTATTTTATTTAATGGGCAGATGGTGTGGTTGTTCACACTGTAAACTACGGGCTTAAATTTTTTTCCCCCGGGGCCCCCCAAAAAAATTTTTTAAAAATCTATGGAGCAAAAAAAAAAAAGAAAGCATGTACTTTCTTTCGGCGGGCCCCTGCCAAATTTTCAAGAAGGGGGGGTTAACCTAGGCTACCCCCATTAAAATTTAAAATCCCCTTTCCTGTTTCCCAAAAATCAGTTTGAAAAAACCCTCCCCGTTTGTTTTTGCAAGGGTTTAAACCATTTTTCCCAAATAGGAAAAAACCCTTTGGATGTTGAACATTCCCCCTAAGGGTTTCTTTTAAATATGGAAGCAATAAAATTTTTTCCCTTTTTTCAGGAACCCCGGGGGAAAAAAAAAACAGATAAAGTAGAATATTTGATCAGTATGACTTAATAGGAATATTTTTTTGTTTTAAAAATTATTGGGCCTTGTTTATTTTTTTAACTTTTTTGGGAAAATCACTTTTAAAACTGCCCGGGGGGGCAGGTTAACCTTTTTTCATTTAAAAACCCCCTATTTTTTGAAACATGGGGGAACCCATGGTAAACTTGACACTTCCCCATGTTTGTTTCACCCAAAACACCCTTTTTTGGATTGTAAGTTTCTCACAAGCGGGGGGGCCCCTTAACCCTTAAATTACTCTTTAATATTTAAGGATTCGGGATAGTGTTGAGCGATTTTTATCGACAAAGTTGAAATCGGCAAGGT
This sequence comes from Phyllomedusa bahiana, assembly GCA_025379985.1. Classification (NCBI taxonomy): domain Eukaryota; kingdom Metazoa; phylum Chordata; class Amphibia; order Anura; family Hylidae; genus Phyllomedusa; species Phyllomedusa bahiana. The sequence continues at coordinate 27,886 of JAODAL010037281.1, read as the reverse complement.
TTTTATGGTGACCCAAAATTTCCAATCATGCGAAAATTTAAATTTTTAAAAAACTAAAGCATAAATCTATTAAGTTGGGGCCTTTTTCGGCGTTCCCGTAATTTTTTGGGGGCCAGCAAATAAAGATTACAAAATTAGAGCAGGGTGAGATTTTGTGTGCGCCGTCTTTGGACGGGGAAGTGAAAGGGTTTTGCGTTTGGGGGCGGGAAAAGAAAACCCATTGCCCGTTTTACATAAAACAGCTTTTCCCTGTTTCCCCTCTTGTCTCTAAAGCGTCTCTGGGGGATAGGCCTGCGCTCTGCCGGGGCCCAAAACACCTCAGCGAAATTAGCCCCTTTTTCTGCACAGAGAAACCTCTACAAAATTAGCGTGTTTCCTTTCCCAAATTTATTTTAAGAAAAGAGTTTTGAAAATTTTATGAGTTAGCTGTAAAATTTTTTAAAAGCAGCTTTCAACCGCTGTAAATTCACGGGGGTGGGAGCGGGGGGGGGGGGGGGCCCCCGCGGGCAAACCCGAAAAGCTCAAATTAAAAAAGAAACAGGGATAAAGTTCACCAAGACTTAGGGGTAACTTTTGTAGGGGAAATTTTTCTTTTTTTTTAACATTTTTGTATTGAAAAATTTCCGGATTTTGGGGCAGTTTTAACTTATATTGGATACACATCATTTCTAGTAACTCAGGTCCTTTGTTTTAGCGCAAAACTCCACTTTTTTTCCGTATAAAATTTCAGTTTAGGGTTCATTTTAAATTTTTAAACCCATTACACCTTTGACTGTTTGTTTCCCTTCTTTTAAAAAAACTTGGGCCCGGGTTTAAAAAATTCCCTTTACAAAAAATTCCCTTGTTTTTTCAGACAGGTTGTTTTTGCAAAATTTTTAAACCGTTCATCCGAACGAAAAAATCAAAAAAAATTTTTAAAACCCCGTGTTTTTTTATTTTTTGCGCACCCAGCTTGTTCATTGTCGGCAGCATCAGGGGTTTAAAAATTTTTTCCCGGGGTAAATAAAAAAAAACCAATTTTTCCTTATTTTTTTTTTTACACCCAGTTTGGAATTGAAAGGTGCAAAATTTCCCCCGGGTTTTAAAATTAAAAAAACCAAAAAAAAATAACAGTTACTTTTTTTTTTGGACTTTTGCGCATTCCCAGCATTGTTCATTGACGCAGCATCTTAGGGTAAATCTTAAACAGAAATTTTAAATTCACCACGGTTTTTGGAAAGGTTTTAAAAAAATTTCCTTTTTTAATTAAAAAAAAAACATAACATTTAAAGGTTTTTTTGATTTTGCCACCCGGGCATTGTTCATTGTTGACAGCATCTACTAAAATCTTAAAACAGCAATTTCTATATTCACCAAAGGTGAATTGAAAGGTGCAAAAAATTTTTCGTTTATTATACCAAAACATAACAGTTATTTTTTTTGACTTTTGCGCCCCAGCTTTGGGTTCTTTAAACGCGCTTCTAGAAATTTTTAAAACAGCAATTTTTTAAATTCACCACGGGTTTAAAGGGAAAGGTTAAAAAAAATTACGGGTTTTAATAGGGAAAACCTAACGTACGGGAAAAAAAACGACCCTTTTCCCGGCCCCTTTTTAATTTTTGGGGGTCATACAGGTTTTAAGGGCCCATACGGGCGGTCCAGGACGGGGTATAGTCAATGTCCAGGGAAACTAAAATGGGGGTTAAAATTTCCTTTTTGCGGCATTTTTTAAATCGGGGGGTCTTTCAGGTTTGGGGTTTCATCCCCGGGGTTCCGGACAGGGATATTAAAATGTCCATTTAAAAAAAGAAAAAAAAAATGATGGTTTCAAATCTTACGGGGTTTCGGGACTTTTTTTAATTTTTTGGGTGAGGGCGGGTTTAAAGGGGCCCTTGCGGGGGGAAACAAGACGGGGATAGGGGGTTTTGGTCTGTGACTTTTTTTCGGGTGATTTTTAACCTTTTTTGTGTTGCCTTAAAAAAGGGTAGCAGTTTTCCTTTTTTTGACGTTTTGGATTTTAAAATTTCAGCTTCTCCACCCTTTTTTGGGTTTGTAATAATAAAAAGGTTTTTTGGGGCTCTCCCATAGATTTTTAAATGGTAATCGCTCATAATCGATGTCAAAAACAAAAAAACCTTATCGATAGGGGGGCCCGACAAATGAAATCGCTCGATCTCAAATACCCAAGGGAAATCGCTCAAAAATAGTCTGTACTTTTCCCCTTTTGGAAATTTGTAAAGTGGCGGAATTTTTGTTGCCGCTATAAAAAATAAAGATTTTTTTATTTTTTAATAATAATAATTTTTTAATTTATAAATAAGATTGGGTTTTCCCTTTTTTAAATTTCACCAAAAAACTAGTTTTTAAATTTTAAAAAAATTTTTTTAAAATTTTTTTCCCGTCTTTTTTACTTTACAAAAATTTAAACCTACCCCCCCCTAGCACCCCTTTGAATTTCCCCCCTAATTTTATTAAATTTGATTCCGCTATTGTGCAGGTGGCCAAAAGAATAAAGGGACTTCATAAACTTGTTTAATCAAAACTGAACAATTAGGGGATCCCTTTTTGTGGGGCATACGGGGAAGAACGGTGGGGGGGTGCCATGGGGTGGGAAAAACAAAACCCAAAAAATATCTGGACATAAAATTTTTTTAAATGAAAATTTATAAACTAAATTGGGGTTTTTAACCCCATGGGGAAAAACCTTTAAAGGGGGGTTTTAAATTTTATGTTTTTAAAATTTTTCAAAAAATTAACAAATTATTTTTTTAAATTTGACATTACAATTCAAAAAATTTAATTTTTTTTTTTTTCCTTTTAAAAAGCCGTTTTCCCAAAAAATTGAAATTAGGGGGAAAGATGGAAAAGTTTGGGCTTTTTTTAAAATGGTTATTAATAAAGTATGATTGCTTTAATCTTCTTTTGGTGCTGGGGGATCCACAATTTTGATTCACAGTTTTGTCCCCCCCCTTTGGGCTATAATTGGTGGGGTAATTTTTTTTTTTTTATTTTTTCTTATTTATGGCTGTCGATGAAACCTATAATCCTTTTTTCCTAAACTTATTTTAAAACTTTTCCCATGAATTCGTTTATGATTTCCCTCCCTATGGGAACTTCTTGTTGTTAACGGACTATATTTTTAAACCCATAAGGTTTTTTAATAAAAAAAAATTTATGTTTTCTTAAAGGGTTTTTTAAAAATGTTATAACTAAGGCCCCTAAGTGTTTTCTGCCCCTGCTCATGGTATCTGTAGGGGTAATGAGAAATTACCCGAAAATAAGGGGATAGGGCTGTGTTTGGGGCTTAAAGCTGCTAGGGGGTTAAAAAAAAAAAAATTTAGAAAAAAAGGGAATTTTTTGATCATAGGGTTCTTGCGGGTGTAAAACAAATTTAAGATTCTGTTTTCTATAGAAGTTTTATGGCAAACCCACCCCCCTCTTTGGAACCTTTCGGATGCATTTTTCTTTTTTTCTCTTTTATTGTGTACTTGACTACTAAGCTACACAAAACCCCTCCATACCCCCTTTCCCAAATTTAAAGACAAAAAGTACCCCAAAAAAAATTGAGTACACCTCTAATTTTGTAAATTCTTACCTTATTTTTTCATGGGAAAAACACAAAAATTATATGAACTTTGATACAATCCAAAAGTAGTCATTTGTACAGCTTGTATTACAGTGTAAATTTGGTGTGTCCCCCCAAAAAAAAATCAAAGCAAAAACTCAATGTCTAAATAAAAAAAGTGATACACCCCTAAGGGGAAAAGGGGAAAAAAATTTTTTCCCAAAGTGTAAATTTTTTTTGTGGGGCCCATCTTATTTTCCAGCAATTTTTTTAACTTTTTTTAGGGCAGGGATTTTCATAAAGCTTCACAGGTTGCAAACTGGAAAAACCTTTCCCCCCCCCGAAGCGGGGGTGGATGTCAAAAGACTTTGTGTTCCTCCACCCCCCATTTGGGGAAGTCCCCATGGATTTTTTAAATTAGGGTTTGGGTTTTGGAGACAGGGTTTGGAATCCGGGCCCCCTTTACCCTTTTTTTTTTTAGCAAGAAAAATTTGGTATTTTGGGGGTTTTGTGTTTGGGTTTCGTTATCAATATTTAAATTTACTTCTCCCCCCCGGGAAAAAGGGGGATTTAAAATCTTTCTCTTTTTTCAATGTGTCACAAAAACATTTTGGGGCTTTCCCAGGGTTCCCCAAAAAAATTGAAAGTCCCCACACCGGGCGGAAACTCAAACAGCCCCCAAACCATGCACCCCCACCACCATATTTGACAACATGCAAAACCCCTTTGTTTTTTTTTACTTCTCCCCGGGAAAAACCCCCCACTTTTTTTGGCACAACTAAAGCAAAGAATTTTTTTCCCCGGACTAATCAGATCACGGACTTTGGGTTCCAGAATCCTTGCCCCTTGGTTTTCCTTGTTTTTTTCAGAAAACCCTGTTGGCGGGTTTTTTCTTCTGCTTTAAAATTTTTTAAAGAAAAAAAAATTAATTCTGGAACGACGGGCCATGCGACTAACTTGATCCCATTTGGTGGGGTTATGGGTCTGAGCACTGACAAAAGCCCCCTTCCCCCCCCTTTAAATTTCCCTGCAGAAATTTCGGGGCAGCTTTAAAAATTTCTATTTTAAAAAAAGACAACCAAAAAGGCCCAGTGGCTGAGAAAATTTCCCAAAAAAACTTTTTTGGCCCAAACCCTGGTGGGGCCCTTTTTTCTGAGTGGAAATGGCTTTTTAAAACTGTGTTTTGGTCTTGTCCACCTTGCTGTGGTTTATTTTTAAAGGGTGTTGGCAACCTTCTTTTAATCAGTCCCATTTTTTCCATACCCATTAAAATTTTTTTTAAACAGATAATGAAGGGGGGCCATGTTAAAATTTCCAAATTTACCACATGAAAATAAAATTGAAAGCGATAAAACCCAAATTTAACTCACCTACTCATTACTCTTTACCTGGGGATTTGAACGTTTAACAACATTTTGACACTGGTGGGGAAAAAATGCAAAATTGGGCAAAAATTTGTCCTTTTTTCTTTTTTAGGGTTGAAACTCATTTGTTTTTTCCCAGTGCTTTAGCATTGAGGGCGGTGTGTTAGTTTTTTTTGAGGCACCCCAAAATTTTACTTTTTTTCCAAAGGGGGTAAAACTGATTCTTTACAAAAAAATTAAATGAAAACAATAAAATAAATATTTACAAAAAAATTTGGGGGGTTTTTTATCATTTTTGTGAGATATTTGTAAAAAATGCATCAAATGTCTTAAAGAATTAAGGGGTTTTTAATGGTCAAAAAAACCTGTACAAAAATCCCTTTTTGAGCAACAGGGACAATGGGAAACATTTTTCTTTGTATGATACGTAAAAAAAAATAAAAAAAAAGAAGAAAAGAAAACAAATTTAAAAATAGGGATGCAATTTAGTAAACCCATTTATTTTTAAATTAAAATTTTGAATTTTTGATGCTTTAAAAAATTACTTCCCCAAAAGGGTTTTTAAACCCTAATTTAAATTAAAATTTTTGTGTTAGTAAAAAATAGAAAGAAAAAAAACTAGTTTTTACAAAAATTCTGATTAATATGAAAAATTTTTACACAAAATTGTTTAATTTTACTTTTAAAAAATTTCCCTTTCATTTTTCAAGGTGAGGGCCCCATTTTCAAATACGCGAATAATCACCTTTTCCCAGGCCCTTCCGGGACATATTCAACATAAATTTATGAATCAAGCAAGAACCCATTTCCCCTGAATTTCTGTTGCCCAAGTAAAATTTTTGTGCCCTTATTTTAATTTTTTGTTCTTGGGAAAATTTTTTTGCGGGCCCCTTCAACTTGTATTGAGAATATGTTTGTTAATAGATAAAACTCCAAAATGGCAATAACAATGCTAATAAAACATTTTCCCTCTCCTTTTTAATTTGAGTTTTTGATGTTAATTAAAGAGTTACCCAAATTGTTAGAATTAATGGTGTAAATTTTCCTAAATTTATTAGCCCTCAAAAAAAAAACCCTAAAGGGGGCCCCGGAACAAATTGAAAAAAAAACTAAAAACAGCAATTTAAAGCTTTTAATAAGTATAAAAAATTACTCCCATAAATCAAAAAAAACCCAAAAAAAGGGTGAAAAATTTGCAAAAATCCCCCAAAAACCCCTTTTTTCCCTACAAAAATAAACAATGTTCTTGTACCTGAGTGAGCCCTTTAACCTCTGGGCCCCCTTAGCATTTTGCTTTAACTGTTTAATAAAAACCTTACCCCCAATTTTTAACAACAGCTGAAAGCGGGCTTGAGCAGCGGCTATGGAGCCCAGAGTTAAAGGCCACTGAGCTGCAAGAACATTGTACTATTTTGTAGACAATAACTTTCTGAGTTTTACCCACTACATGTAGTTTCCTCAAAAAAAACCCTTTTATTTTTTTACCAAAAATTTATTTTTGCCATTTCTGCTGTTATTTTGGTTTTTCATTTCATTAGGTAGTAGAAACCCCAAAACCATTTTGCAAACGGGCTTACAAATTCTACTTAAACCCCTGGTACGATTGTTAAACTCCTGGAACTCCTGGTGACTAGCTGATAGAAGGGGTTGTGGTACTCGTCTGAACACTTCCGTCTCTTCAGTGCTTACAGTGTTATTGCTGCTCATATTCCACAAATACTGTACTTTTATAAATGGAAGGAATAGAGGGTGTTGAAGTTCTGTAATATTCAAGCAAACAGGACAGCACTGCAATACCTTGCATCTGTGCTACTAAAAATACAACATTCACAAAAAGCAGTAAACTGATGTAGACGTTGCAGAGGTTGCAGTGCTCACTAGAGCACATTACTGGGGGTGCCAAGAGTTGAACTCCATTTACAGTCGTAATATTGATGGCCTAAGTTGAGGATAGACTATTCATTTTATGACACTGAATAAACCCTTTAAATCCATGTCTTTTGATGTGTGTGTGTCTTAACACAAAAAAAAAACAAAAATCATTAGTGCCTGGTTTAGTGTACATAGTACATTATCCAGGCAGTGTCCAAAGGTTAAAAAAAAAAAACCTTTACCATAAATACATGGTGCAACAGCATCTTCTATAGACAATACTTCATAAAAAGTAAATGCTATGATCTGCATGAGTTTTGCTTGTCCCAAAAGTTCAAACATTTGGGTTACATTTAGAGATGGGCGAATTGATTCAAACGAAGTGGACTTCGTTTAGAATTTCAGGAAAACTTTGGTTCTGAACGAAGTCGAAGATTGGGGTACTTCCGGTGAACGAAGTATGCTTTTCATTGATAAAATGGCTGCGAGCACATGGCGTTACATGGGGCAAAGAACTCTGGGAGGAAGAAGGGCATAGCCTGCAGAGATAAAGCCAATCAGAGACCGGCGGGATTCTATGATGTCACCGCACTATATAAGTCCGGGCGCGGCGCTGGGAGCTCACACTCCTCTCACTGTACTGACTAGGGAAGGTGCTGCTGCGGCTGATAGCTCTTACTGAAGAACTGATTTTTATACAGCGATTTTTGTGGGGTGTCTCAGCTTGTCTCAGAGACTGCTTCTCTTAACGTTCTATTTCTGATTTTTTGGGTATTGGATCTGAAATCCAGTGTGCGTCCACTGCAGCTGCATATACATTTAAATCCTATCTGCTCACAGCACATTGAATATCCAAGGGGGATCTAAACCAGTTCCTGTTGTATTCATTTAAAGAAACAGCGTTTTTACAATACAAATACTACTTCATTTTTGGCTGATCAATTCTTTGGCGCAATTTACATCCAGGGGTTAATTAAGCGTTGTTTTTCAGCTGTGGTGACTCCAAGAAACCGTCATTTTCACCGCCAAAATATATACATTTTTCCTGTAGCCTAATTCACAAGCAAAGGTCAATTACAATTTTATCTCTTGTTGTGTAGCGTAAAAAAACAGCATTGTAACACGCTACAATGCTACTAATTTGAGGTGGCTCAATTCTTTGGCGCAATTTACATCCAGGGGTTAATTAAGCGTTGTTTTTCAGCTGTTGTGACTCCAAGAAACCGTCATTTTCACCGCCAAAATATTTAAATTTTTCCTGTAGCCTAATTCACAAGCATAAGTTAATTACAATTTTATCTCTTGTTGTGTGGCGTAAAAAACACGGCATTGTAACACGCTACAAAGCTAGTAGTTTGTGGTGGCTCAATTTTTTGGCACAATTTACATCCAGGGGTTAATTAAGCGTTGTTTTTCAGCTGTCGTGACTCCAAGAAACCGTCATTTTCACCGCCAAAATATATAAATTTTTTCCTGTAGCCTAAATCACAAGCAAAGGTTAATTACAATTTTATCTCTTGTTGTGTAGCGGAAAAAACACGGCATTGTAACACGCTACAAAGCTAGTAGTTTGTGGTGGCTCAATTCCTTGGCGCAATTTACATCCAAGGGTTAACTAAGCATTTTTCTGCAGTTGCACTCAGTAAAAGAAACTTTCTTTTTCACGGCCACAGAAGAAATTCTGTTGCATAATTCATATCCGAAGGTTAATTAAGCCTTTACATTCAGTAAAATACACAGAGTTTTTAAACAGCACATACAAGTCAAATTTTCCTGGCCATTTGTGGAGCGCAATTCTATCCAAGGGTTACCCAAGCTTGTTACTGAGTTCATTTGGAGTCAAATACAGGGTGTATATTTATCACATACAGATATCTTCATCAAACAGTGTCTGTACATTTTAGAACAAACAGTATGTCAGACAGAGAGGTGACAGGCTCTGCATCTGAGAGTGGCAGTGGCACAAACATTCCTGGAACAGGCCCAGGTCGCAGCACAGCAAGGGGAAGTCGCAGCAGGGGTCATTCAGTGAGGCCAGAACTGCCGCTGTCATCTAGCGGCCGTGTGTTGTTCAGCAACCCAAGGGTTCTTGATTGGTTGACTAGGTCATCCACTTCCTCCCAGATGACATCTGACAACCCCAGCCAAGAGTCGGTGGGAACGTCAGACACAACCCTTAGTTGGCATGGCCCGGGAGCGGGTCAGCGGCCCTCACCTGTCCTCAACCCGCCTCTGTCCCATCCGGTTCCCTCAGCCAGAGATCTACTATGTGGTCTGGGCTCAGCGTGAGGATGAACAATTTGAGGAGGGCAGTCAGCAGCTACTTGGTAGCGAAGAATTGGGCCAATATCCCCTACTTCTTGCAGTAGGCGGCAAAGTATAGATGTTGAGAGTGGCATGGGAGGTCATGTTGTGAGGGGTCAGCCTCTGCATACCAAGACCGGTGATGAGGACAGCAGTGACGATGAAACACAAATAGATGATGATGTAGCCGACCGCACTTGGGAGCCGGGTGAGGCAAGGGCTTCATCATCGTCAGGAGAAGAGGGTGTCAGCTTGCGCGTCAGGCAGCGGCGCAGCCAGCAAGTGGGTCGTGTTGCCGTGAGTCAGCAGGATAGCAGCAGTGTGAGGTCGGGAGCCAAGCGGCCACGGGGTAAAAAACCCGCTTCGCAGGTCCAAGAAAGTAGCGGCACAGGGGCTCAGCGAGGCAGCGGTGGCAGTAGTCACTCAGTGCGGAGCGTTGGCGGTAAAATCCGATACTCGGCAGTGTGGCAGTTCTTTGCTAAGACACTGGAGGAGCCGAATATGGATATATGTAGAATCTGTAAGCAGAAAGTGAAGCGTGACCAGGGAGCTAACGTTGGCACCACGGCCCTGCGTCAACACATGCAGCATCACCATCCGGTGGCCTAGGAGAAACGTGGCTCAGATGTGGTGGTCCATCCTGCCGCCGCAGCAACAGCAGCAGCAGCAGCGCCCAGTGGCACGCATGCCATTGCAGCCAGTCAAGGCTCCACCACCTCTGCAGAAGACATCATCTCCCGGTCCAGATGCTCCTGCTCCTCGCTACTCATGGCGCCAGCAGTCGTTCAGCGAGGCGATTGCAAAGAGACAACAGTATGCGTCCAACCAATCTAAGGTGCAGAAGCTGACCGTACTCCTGTCCAAGTTGTTGGTGCTGCAGTCCCTCCCTTTCCAAATGATGGACTCTGCACCATTCAGAGAACTAATGGCTTGTGCGGAGCCGAGATGGAGAGTTCCAAGCCGTAATTTCTTTTCCAAAAAGGCAGTACCAGCACTTCATAAATATGTAGAACAGAAGGTGGGCCAGTCCTTGAGCTTATCGGTTTGTTCCAAGGTGCACGGCAGCACGGACGTCTGGAGCTGTAACTACGGTCAGGGCCATTACATGTCCTTTACGGCCCACTGGGTGAATGTGCTTCCGGCCCAGGCACACCAACAATTTGGGACAGGAGGGGCCCTTTCCCTTCACTTTGTCAAACGCGGCTCCGGCGCCAATACCCCGCCCCCCCTCCTCCACCACCACCCCATCTCGCCTCCAAAGTACACTCATCATCCCCCCATTGTAGGGCCAGCGGTGTCACGCAGTTTACCAGGGCTTCCCTGGGCGAACAAAGTCACACAGGGGGGGAAACTGCCCCGCGTCATGCAGCAAGAATCGATGTGTGGTTTCTCGCCCCCAACGGAAAATGGGGAACGGGGTGGGGGACAATGGGAGGAACGGTCCCGCGCTGCACCGGGGGGGGGTGGTCCGTCCCAAATTTGGTTGTAAAAAGGTTCCTAAGTCTTCCCCCATCTTGAGATTTTGAAATGCCAGGAAATTGTCATGCATTCATCCTTTCTACAACCCAGAAACCCTCCTCGAGTTGCGCGGAGAACGGCCTCCCCCAACACACTCTGATTGCGATGTTTCCACCCGTTGGATTCCACCCTACTTTTGGGGCCCGACTGTATGAACAGGGGAAAGGGCCCTTTAAACGATTTTTTTGATGACCCAGGCGGACAGGAGATCCCTGTGTAACTTTGATGTCAGCCTGGGGCGCTCATGCATGACACCTCCCGTTTGTTGAGGCCTTTCGAGGACCACGTAATTTGTCAGTCCCCAGGATATGGGATGAATAAGTCATTCCACTGCTTCAGCCGGGAACAGATGCTGAAAAATCTGTCTGGGCAGGGGGCCTGGAGACGTGGCGACACATTCGGGGCCACTGGCCCTGGGGACTAAAAAAGGAGGGGAGGAGGGGGAGGAGGAATTTTGGGGCAGAAGCATTGTCTGGTGAAAAGAGTGGGTTTTTTACCAGGGGCAAAAAGGGGGGAGAGGAGCACTGGAGGAGGTAAGGAGTGAGGGAAAACGAGGCAGATGACCCCAGACCCTGGCAGTTACAGTGGAGTGGAGGGGGAGTCCCTCGGAGGTCATTGGGGGATGGCCCGCGCATGTGATTTACCTGGCTATGACAGCCCCAATAGTCAGCATCCGGCAGAGGGGATATTCTGGCCTCCACCCCATTGGACCCCCGCTCCGGTCCCAAAATGGGAGCCTTTTTCCCAGCTATTGGGGGAGGCAAACTAAAAAACTTGGGAAATCCTCCCCTATCAGTTGGCCCCTGCCTATGTCGGACGTCCTTTGAAGGTCTGACGGGGGTTCTTCAGCGCCAGTATCTGCGCGGCGTGGGGGGAAAGGGGGGGGGGTCGGGAGTACCAGTCCCTCCCAGCAACCCAAAATTGGGCAATGATAGCACTTCTTCACCCCCCTAGTGAGGGGGGGCGTCCCCCGCAGCGCGCAGCGCAGAGGGCCCGGAGCAGACCCTGAACCACAGGTGGTGGCCCCACTTGGGAAAACCTTGCCACCCCGTTTTAAAAGTGGGCTTCTGGGCAGCCCCAAAATGGGTGTGTGGCCCCAATTGCCGAGTTTGCAGTGGGAAGCTGTCCTGCCGGCCGTGTGGGTAAAAGGGGTGCTCAGTGCGGCGGGGCCATCGTACCACAAGGGAACCCCCTTGTCCCGGGAAATGGGAACGACTGCCTTTTTCAAAATGAATCAGGGGTGGGTCGGCAGGATTTCCACCACCAATGCCTTTTGGGGCCCGACTAATAGCCTACGCCCCACCAAACTGTGAGAAATGGTCTGGGTTCAAACTACCTGCCACAGCCACTATTCTGATGCCGCCACCCGCCTGATGCCACACATCTGCTGACAGTTTCTCCATCTGCCGCCAACCATCTTTACCAGGGACTGGTATTGCCACCCACCTCCACACTTTTTCATTGTGCCACTGTCTGACCTCATGCTGCTGCTGTGGCTGCTGCTGTGACCTCCACACTGTGTCATTGTGCCACTCTCTGATCTCATGCTGGTGCTCCTGCCGCCCGTCACCGCCACTCTTCTGGTCATTGTGCCACTCTGTGGCCTCCCTCCAGTTTTTGCCACCTCCAGAATGTGATTGTGCCACTTTCTGACCTCATGCTGCTGCTGTGGCTGCTGCCGTGACCTCCACACTGTTTCATTGTCCCACTCTGTGGCCTACTCCTGTTTTTGCCACCTCCAGAATGTCATTGTGCCACTGTCTGACCTCATGCTGCTCCTGTGGCTGCTGCTGTGACCTACACACTGTGTCATTGTGCCACTGACTGACCTCATGCTGCTGCTGTGGCTGCTGCCGTGACCTACACACTGTCATTGTGCCACTGTCTGACCTCATGCTGCTGCTGTGGCTGCTGCCATAACCTACACACTGTGTCATTGTGCCACTCTGTGGCCTACTCCTGTTTTTGCCACCTCCAGAATGTCATTGTGCCACTGTCTGACCTCGTGCTGCTGTGGCTGCCGCCGTCACCTCCACACTCTGTCACTGATGTTGCCACCTGAGCCCTTAGCTTGTTTTTTTCCAGCTGTCGCTGCCATGACTTTATCAGGCTACATTTCCCCTTCAGTTTTTTGGTCAGTTTTGCCCTCTTAAGTGCCCAGGGAATTTTATAGTGAAGCGATTCTAAGAGCGGCGGCAATCATCTGCGTGTCATACTAAAACACAACATTGTATGAAGACCAAACCAAGCTCCCTCTGCATATTTAAGCATGGCACAACGTTCTACAGCACCCTGCAGGATCTGTGCAGCCTGGAAATAGCTGTTTTTTACGTGATTCGTCCCGAAGTAATTCGGAACGAAGTTATTTTTTGCCAAGAAATCCGGCAAAGTGAACGAACCGAATTTCGGGAAATTCGCTCATCTCTAGTTACATTACTTTGCTTATTGTGAAATAAATTACATTTTTAAACTTAAAAAAAAAGGTGTGAAAACAAATGAATGGCCCATATAGAATGTGTATCAGTGTCAGTGGTAATTATTCAGATGTAAAATCTGTATAGTGAAAATGCATTGTTTATAACAGGTTACTTTGCCTACAGTTAGATGTCACTTGTTATTATAATTATTAATTCCAGAGCGCTGTTCATTCAAGGGGAGTTACATACATATCATAAGTCAAACAAGTACAATGGTGACAATATTTGACTAACAACTGGTACAGAGTGAAAGAGAACCCTTCCCGTGAAGGCTTACAATCTAACTACATATAATGCTGAATACATTGACTTGATTGAGTCTTCTAACTTCTTGCACATATTAATAAAGATGACAAATGCTTTGGTATGCTTACTTATTCTATGTTCTTATAAGGCGGTGCTTTGTCACAATCCTGCCAGCCATAATGACCCATGATTTATGGAGGATTTGGGGATGCTGGTGTAGTCAGGAGTGGAGCAGTGAGTATAGACTTAAGCAAGTATTTTTTGTAAATTTATTGTAAAGTTACAACCCATTTTTATTTTTAGAAATTTGAACTGGAATACTTTAAATAACTGGTGTTGAAGTTAGCACTAATCCCAGTTGCAGCATCAGGAACCAAGCTGTTAGTCACAACTAAGGTGATTGCACAGGCACAGTGCCTAAGTCTGTATGATCATGAGCATGTACATGTGGCGTTCTGCTGGAACTCCAACCAGCAGATGATGTCATAAAGGGTTAAATTAAAAGATATAAGTAAAATAAGTATAAGCATCTGAATGTCATGTAAATAAAAGGAATTCTTGGCAACATATTATAGTTGAAAGATGTGAGGGTATTAAATGTGATTGATGTTTGTTAGTAGAGGAAAATGAAAGATCCTGTACCTGAAGATGATGTACTCAGTGACTCATGATGGTTTATGGGGATGTTTAAAGCTTTAACAGCACTACTTGTTTTTATGTAAGAGTTGATTTTATTGCTGGAATCAAAGGCCAATGACATTTTGATTCCATAAAGCATACACAAAAGACTTTTAACTCAACTGTGTGAAATCATGAACATTATTATTTTACAGTGATATTATGTATTACAGCTTTTACAGGAAAAATAATAACTGTATCACTCTTACTTTTCCATTTGCCATTTAAATATCAAACCCAATATTAGATTATGTACAAGTATAGGAATGGTGTATATTGATTCTTATTTCTTTTTGGCTTTATCCATTTTCAAGTTAAATTGTATGAATATTATTTATTAGAGTTTCAGGTTTTCCCAAGATAGGTTTACCCGTGATAAAATGTAAAGCTAATACATTTTTCTACAACTTGTAGATATGAAGGGGATATTTTAGGTTATGTGAGTTTATTAGACATTTTCAAAACTATTATTAGACATTTTCAAATCTGTTATACTCCATCTTGTATCTTCACCAGTTAATAACAGTATCCAAAAATTAATAAATATGTATCTTCTCCTTACATCATATTCATATTCCTTGTGCCTATTGCAAGTGTATAATACAAATGTAACAAAGCTTATCTCGAATCTTGACTGGAAAAAATAGCTGCCCAAAGAAGTCTATTGGAAGAAGGAGGAAGTAAAAGTAAAGGTGTGTTCACACAGCAAAGGACAAAAACAGCTCTGTTTTTGTCCTCAGTGGAATCGTCCATTTCACGCGGTTTTTGGACTGTTTTTGACACTGTTTTTGTCTCCGGTTTTCCCAGTGGTTTTTGGACTGTTTTTTAGGCTGAATAGTGCACTGAGTGCAAAAGTATTCCTGATTGGTGCAAGAAACCATGTGATTTCTTTATCTCCACAATTTAACAATGATGCACAAAGGCCAACTTTTTCACTTTCACTTTAAGCACATGTGCAGGTTGACAGCATAAAAATTTGGTTAGTTTAGTCCCAACAGAGTATTCATAGACTCTCGTTCACTCTGAAGTGCTTTGCAGGACCTTCCTGTGTTAAAAAAAGTGCAAAAGTACCTGCAAAAACACACCCG
The DNA here is from genome assembly GCA_025379985.1 of Phyllomedusa bahiana. Taxonomy (NCBI): domain Eukaryota; kingdom Metazoa; phylum Chordata; class Amphibia; order Anura; family Hylidae; genus Phyllomedusa; species Phyllomedusa bahiana. The sequence continues at coordinate 12,795 of JAODAL010037281.1, read as the reverse complement.
CTATAGGTGGGATCATTCTTTCACTTTTTTTGCAAAAACCGCCCAAAAACCATGCCAAAAACCGCGTTAAAAACCGTGCCAAAAACCGCTCACTCACTTTTGAGCGATTTACATTGACTCCAATGTTAATATTCAGTCTAGAAACTGGTCAGAAGAATGAACATGTTGTATGTTTTCAGACTGCCGTTTTTCAGTTGAAGTCTATGGGGGGAGCATTGCTTGCAGGTTTTCAGATGGTTTCTAAAACCGCAAACCGTCTGAAAAACAGTCCAAAAACCCTTGTCGTGGGGACAAGCCCTAAGAGACTCTATGAAACACAAGCAGCATCATAGAGGAAACTAGATAGCAAAAGGGAGCAGGTAATGTGAGCCCAGCAGAAGGGGGTAAAAAAAAAACACTCACATGCCCCGGGCAAACATTTGTGTTTTTTTAATGTTCTCTTCCCCCCCCTCTCTATAAACTTGTATGGGAAGCTGTAACATGAGCTCTCAGTGATGCTGGTTCCCATCTCTTTTTCCAAGATTGATTCTGTTAGTGACTAGTCAGTGAGTGAAAACATATTTTTTCTCTGATAATATACACTGCACACAGTTCTTATTTTTGGTGTGCCCAAATTCTTGGGCCCCAGGCCGCGGGTGGGCCCTGGAACTCCTAGTGTGGACACCGCCCCCCGGACCCTTGAATGGCGGTTTTAACAGCGACCGCGCGTAGTCAGGGAGAAGGCGGGGATGGATATTACCGCCCTGCTTTCTCCTTACAGGCTTGGAAGCACTGTCAAAAAAGAGCGTCCAGGGGGCATCACATACTTTATCCCCCCTCGACGTGGATCTGCTAAGCCGACAGCTACTCGGGCGGGTTTCCCGCATGAGGGGGTAAGCGGTTTGGGTGGATGAATCCGCTATTTAAACCCATTTCAACTCAGGCCCCGGGGGCCCGTGTGAGGTGATGGGTTTTTTTTCTATTTATTTTTATTGGTAAGGGGGCGAATGGTATGGGGGCATATTCCTGGTGGGAGGGCAGATTCCCGGGCTGGGGGGCATTTTTACTGGTGATTATGGAAAATTTTTCCCTGGCTAGGGGGGGATATTCTGGCTATGGGGAATTAAACTGGTTTGGGGGGTTTTTTTTACCTGGGGCTTTTTGGGGGGCATATTACGTGGCTATGGGGGCATATTACTGGCTATGGGGATATTCCTGGCTAGGGGGCATATTACCTGCATGGGGGCATATTATTGCTATGGGTGAAATTTTCCCTGGTATGGGGGCTATTACTGGTTTGGGGGGGCTTTTTTCCCTTGGCTAGGGGGGGGGGCATATCACTGGCAGGGGGGGGCATATTACTGGCTAGGGGGGCATTTTACTGGCAAAAGGGGGGCATATTGCTTTATGGGGGCATTTTAGGGCTATGGGGCTTTAAATGGTAAAGGGGCAAATTACGGGCTAGGGGGGGATATTACTGGCTAGGGGGGAAATATTACCGGGTAGGGGGCATATAACTGCTATGGGGGGGATAACCTGGCTATGGGGCATTTTGGCTAGGGGAGCTTTTTCCCTGGCTATTGGGGCATATTCGGTTGGGGGGCATACTCCCGGGTAAGGGGGCATATTAAAAGGCTATGGGGGATATTAGGGCTAGGGGGGTGTATTACCTGGCTGCGGGGGGGGGGGGGCATTTCCCTGGTTGGGGGGCAATAAACTTGGTAAGGGGGATTTCCCTGGTATGGGATATTACGGCTAAAGGGGGCATAATCGGCTAAAGGGGAACTATTACTGGCTATGGGGTATTATGGTAAGGGGGGTATATTACGGCTATGGGGGCATATTACTGGTTTGGGGGGGCATATTACCTTTGGGGGGGGCATATTTCGGGCTATGGGGGGCTTTTTCTTGGTACGGGGGCCATATAACTTGGCAAAAGGGCTATTCCTGGTATGGGTGCATATTATGGCAAAGGGGGCATATTACTGGCAAAGGGGAAATTTACCTGGAAAAAAGGGGCAGAAAACCCTGGTACGGGGGTTAAAAACCGGGCTAGAGGGGGCAATGCTGGCTAAAGGGGGGCTACACCCGGGTACAGTGGGCTCCCACTTGGGTACTGGGGAAATATTTACCTACAGGGGACTTTTATAACTCATAAAAAGGGACTTTATTTTCTTAATTAATTTTTTTTCAAATATAAGTTCGAATTCTACAGTTTTTTAAAAATTTAAATTCTACAGTGAAGAGTGTGGCCAGGGGAAGTCGTCATGGGGTCTGGGGGCAGAGGAGAAGAAGAGAACAATTTTTGGACTTCTCCTGTGAGTCACTAAAAAAATGCAGTGTAAAATATTCTGCTAGTTACATAAATAGATCTACCATTGCGGTCAGTTTGGCGGTGGTATATGACAACTGAAGCACTGTGGGGGTCGTGTTTTGGTCAGGGGTTGGGGATTATTGGATCCTTTAAATAGTAATAGTTTTGGGTCTTGGTTTTTAGGAGTTTTTTTAGTAACAAAGGGTCTGGTATGTTTGCCCTTGTAGGTGTATTACTCATAAAAAGTACCCATACTAGGTGAGAGGGTTTTGAAAATGCAAATTTTTTCAGTTGTTTTTTATTGTACAGTGACTGCTGAGGAGATGGAAGGTCTATGTGGGAAGTGCAGAAAAATTTGTGACAGGGAACCCGGGTTTTTTTTTTGTAAAAATAATCTGCAGTTCCAATGTGGCTTGAAAAATGGCGTGGCACCCCAGCCTACTCAGAAAAACTTAAGGGCCCAGGCCCCGAATGTTTTGGGACTGTAGCAACGCCCCTGGCTTGTATTGTTGAATCAGGGCTACCTGGCTACGTGGGGCATATAACTTGGCTAAGGGGCATATTACCTGGCTATGGGTACATATTACTGGCTAAAGGGGGCATATTACTGGCTAAAGGGAACATATTACCTGGCAAAGGGGGCAGTAACCTGGCTACAGGGGGCTAATAACCTGGCTACAGGGGGCAACTGCTTTACTAAAGGGGGAATGTGCTTGTACACTGACCGTATAGTGGTACCGTATAGTGGTAGATACTAGTTGTATGTAGGCTCAGCAGAAATATGATTACACTGCAGTTACATTTAGTGACTCACAGGAGAAGTCTCTGAAAAATTGTTCTCTTCTTCTCCATCTGTCCCAGACCGCCATGACGACTTCTCCCAGCCACAACTCTTCACTGTAGAATGTAGAACTTATAGAACTTGTAGAATGTCGATCTTATATTTCAGAATAGAAATATACGTAGGAAAACTGATATGATCCCTATTATGCCTGTTATATTGGTCCCCACTGTAGGTAAAAATATTTGCCCCTTGTAGCCAAGTGGGTAGCCCACTGTAGCCAGGTGAGCCCCCTTTAGACAAGCCAGTTGCCCCCTCTAGCCCAGGTGTATTAGCCACCCTGTAGCCAGGTTACTCCGCACCCCTTTGCCAGGTACATATGTTACCTATTAGCCAGTATATGCCCCTTTAGCGGAGTAATATGCACCCATAGCCAGGTAATATGCCCCTTAGCCAAGTTATATGCCCCGCATAGCCAGGTAGCCCTGATTCAGCAATTCAAGCCAGGCCTGTATTGTTGAATCAGGGAAAGTTGTTTTATGACTGGTGTTACAATTTAAGTTTTAAGTGACTTACTCATCTATGAAAAAGAAAAAAAGATTTATATTTTTGTTTTTCTTGAGTGCCATTGCGCATTTTTTTTTCATTATTTCTAGTCTATATCCTGTGATATCCTGGGGAGAGGCACTTCAAATGGTGTGACATTCTACCATGCATATTGTGTGTTGGTATTGATTAATCTCTCCGTATGTTTACCAATAAGAATTCCTGTAAACTTCTAAGGCTGTGTTCACACGGCTTATTTCGCCACGGATTGCCGCCGTACTGCGCGCCGGATTTGCGCTGCAGTACGGTGCCAATCCGTCGCAGTAAGTACGCGTAAACCACTGTTTCATAGTGAACAGTGGAATTCCGTCGATCCTACCCGCTCGGCGAATCCGCCGGAGGGGGGGGGGGGGAGAAGGTCAACCTGCACATTATTCCAGGTGCATACGCGCCGTGGGATTAATGGCAAGTCTATGGGCCGGCAGGCCGCGCCCCCGCACCCGCCCCTTATTCAAGCCGGAATTGCGAGCGCAATCCAGTTCGCAATTCCGGCTTGAATAAGCCGTGTGAACACGGCCTAACAGTTTCAACAACCAGTGCATATTTTTGTAATAGTGAGGCACAATAAAAGAAAGGAGTATAGGAGCTTTCCTGGCTAAGAGTTCATAAAACAGAAAGGTTGTTATGTTGATTGTGTAACGGGTTTGGTGGAATCTCGCTGGGACCACAGACTAGTGTTGGCTGTAAGCCATGCCATGGGAACGAGTAAGTAGCCCCCGGTATTCACCAGAGCCCGACGCAAAAGCGGTGATGGACTTGCTGCGGCGTGAGGCTACCAGGTCGTTACCCCTGACGTGACTTGGAGCAATGGCAGCGGGGTAGTGCATGGTACAGAACGTAATTCGGAGGCGTAGTCAGGACAGGCAGGAGGGGTCAGGCATGGCGGCAGAGTTTGTGGTCAGAGACATGCAGGACGGTCAGGGGCAGACGGCAATTCACGGCTAGGTCAGGAAACGTAGCGGAACGGACTGGGTACTAGGATAATAGACAGGACTAGAGAACTCTCAACGATTGCTAAAGCGCCACCCGCCAAACCCAATAAACTGGCCAAAGTGTGTTGGGGGCGTGTTCCTTAAATGGTCCTAGACGCCCAGCACAATAACCAATACTGGCGGCGATGGCCCTTTAATCCGACCAGCCGTCGCACGCGCGCGGCCTTAGGAAAGGGCTAGCGCGCACGGGGCCGGAACAGACAGGGGCAGTGTTCACCGGAGCGTGGATGGTTAAGTGCGGTGCCCGGGGAGCAGGGGGATGGTCGCCGGGCAAAAGCCTCCGAGCAGGGGGGAGTGGCCGCGGGGCCGCAGCAGGTGCCCACGGCCCCATGACAGTACCCCCTCCCTTAGTTCTCCCCCCTCTTTTTTGGACCTAGAAAGGAGGTCAGGAGACAGGTTGGCCTCAGGTTCCCAACGAACTCTCCTCAGGCCCAAACCCCTTCCAGTCGATAAGAGAACCGCTTCCCCCTCACTGTCTTCCGCACAGCACCTCCTTGACCTCTAAGATGTTATCAGAGTCGGCTCACAGGAGAAGGCGAGACAGATCCACGGGAGCAACAACCCCCCCCCCCGATTAGCACCACAGCGCTTGAGGAGCGAGAAATGGAAGTAGGTTCAGGACACGCAGAGTGGGAAGGCAAGCGCGAGCTTGTAGGACACCGGTGTTTAACTGCCGCCCAAAGTACCACCAAAAATTGGCCCAATTTTAGGACCGCAACTTGTAGCTGGGCACTTTGAAGCAAATGTACTTGGCTAGACTAACCAAAACCCTGTCACTCCGGCTTAAAATATGTGCGCAAGGTCTCCTTGGGTACCTGTCGGCTGCGGATCTTTAGTGCGAGGGGAGGCCCGTAGAAGGGCCTGACGTGTGAGCCTGCCAGAGAGACTTGATGTCCCTACTTGGGCATCCACGGCTGGGAATGTCAACTCGAGGTGGGAAGGAGGGAGAGGCGGGCGGGGGATGTAGCCCAAAGGACAACAAAAAGGGAGAGGCTCCTGTGGACTCGAGTCCAAGGAATTGTATGAAAATTCGCCCTCAGGGGAATCCCTGACAGGCGGATACAAAAGGTCACAGGTAGGTCCCCAACTCTTGGTTAACCCTCTCAACACTGCCTCATTGGTTTGAGGGTGGATAAGCCAATGAAAAGTCAGCTTGAAAACTGTAAAAACTGAGCACACAGAGCCCGCCAGAATTTTGACACAAACTGGACCCCCTAACGGAGAAGATATGTAACGGGAGCACATGAGTCGCAAAAATGTGCTGGAAAAGTGTGGGGCAATTTGTATGTTAGGCGGCAGGGTAACCGGCAGAGGACAAAATGAGCTATTTATAGAGGAACCTATCGGTCACACCCCAAAACAGACCGTATATACCAGATGAGGACCGGGATGGTCCGGTAATGAAGTCCATGGCTACCATATGGGACAGGGTTTTCAGGCACTGGGAGAGTAGTTAGTAGTAGACCCGTGGGTCTGAGGCGAGGGACTTTTTTCGAGACAGTGAGGTGAAGCAAATGAGGATTTGAGATGCTCAAAGGCTTCTTGGGGGGAGCTTCTGGAGGCAAGGATTTGGGGTTGGCGTTTTATCTTCATCATGCCACCAGCGGGGACACGAGCATGGAGAAAGTGTGAGATGAACTGTCTGATAGGTACTTCGCAATGCCAGAAAATCGTTGGATAGCCCGAAGGCCCCTGGTCGAGGCCACTGTAACACTGCAGAAAGCTTAGTAGGATCCATCTGGAGTCCTTGATCCGAGACGATGTACCCCAGGAAGGGCAACAGAGGTGCGCTCAAACTGGACATTTCTCGAGTTTGTCATATAATGATGGTCTCGGAGCACGTGCTTGAGCACCAGGGGAAGAGGTGGCGCGTGAATTCAGGATCAGGAGAGAAGAATCAGGATGTCATCCAAGTAACGATGACACAGACATAGAGGAGGTCGCGGAAGATCTCTGGCTCTATCAAACTAAGTCCCCAACAACACGGATGTTCTGACAACTGCCGTGGAGCGTTGCACGAGGAAAATGGCATGACGAGATATCGCGCAATGTGTGCCATCAACGGGAGTAAAGGCTGTTTTCCATTCGTCGCTGACCTCCCGGGATTCGAATCAGGTTGTAAGCACCGCGAAGTTCCAATTTAGAAAAAAAATTTGCGCCACGTAGGAGGACAAAAATAGCTCTGAGATCAAAGGACAGGGGGTATAGATTCTTTTTGGTTATCTTATTTTAGAACGACGATAGTCGATACAGGGACGGAGGGGTTCCATCTTTCTTTTCGACAAAGATGAATCCGTGCTCCGCAGGCAGGCGACTTGCGTATAAAGCCGATTTGTGACGATTCTCGTTGAATATACTCCGGACATCGCCTTGGTCTCCGGGTCTGAAAGAGGGTAAAACTCTGCCTCGGTGAGGTGTACGGACGGGTTGCCCAATTCAATAGGGCCAATCGATGGGCCCGGTGCGGGGGCTGTCTTTCGGCTTGTCTTTCGATCTAGCGTGACGTCGGCAAAGGATCCTGGCAGAGTAGAGGCTTCGTGGCTTTGTAAAACCGGACCGCAGAAGCAGGGCGGAGTGCCAGCAGGCATCGTGAGTGACATGCCGGGCCCCAATGAAGATCTCGCCTGTGTTCCAGTCTAGGAGTCTGAGCATGCTCTGGAACCAGGAAGGCCCGAAGGATCTTGAAGAGGAACGAGGCCCAGCACGAGAGTTTCACAGCTTTTCTGGTGAGCGCGCTATCTGCAGGGTAAGGGCGCAGTGCAGAAACACGAATGGCATCCTTGAGGCATTGCCACTGACAAGAGGAGACAAAACATGGGTTTCTTAGCAGAGGGGTCACTGGAAGACGGAACCTGGGACATCAGCGCGGATGGCTGATAAAAGTTACCAGCGGCTCCTGAGTCAAGGAAGGCCGGTGGCCTGAAAGGTAGTGTCCTGCGAAGTTCCACAAACGCAAACCCCACCCCCCCCCCCCCCCAAACTACCGGAATGGTCAGACGGGATGGAGGCCGCACTGACACCTAGTGATGCCTCTCTCCTGCGAGCCCTAGGTGCGAGAGTTTCCGGACGGCACTGGGACAGTCCCCAATAAAGTGGCGGAGCTGCCACCATTAGAAACATAAATGCTTCAGACGACAACTGGGAGCGTTCCTCCTAGGGTCAATTGAGCCCTTTCAACTTGCTATGGGTTGTACTCATGAAGGATGGTGGATGACGTGGAGGTCGCTGGAGTCAGGAGCTAAGCGAGGGGTAGGCCGGCGTGGTGAGTAAGCTTGCGTTGGAGGCGGAGCTCTTGTCTGTACTATCGCAAAGAGGAATGTCGATCCGTGTGGGCAACCAGAATCATATCTTCCAGAGAGGATGACAGATCCCGAAGCTCGCGAGCTCATCTTTAACACTTCCCGAGAGGCCTTGCCAGAAGGTCACTCACACAAAGCCTCATCTGTTCAGTCGTCAGTTCTGATGCTAGCGTGTCGGAACTGCCAGCAGTACTGACTCCACCATAGAATTCACTCCTGACGGAGGGAAGCAGTAGAGCTGAGTGAGCTTCCGGAGGAGATACGGCCAGGTTCCTCGAAAGACAGTACGGCTCTCTCCCTAGAGGAAGGCTTGCAGATTAGCCCGTGAGCGGATCCTCCTCGATCCATAGCGGGGTGGCCAGGAGCTTCGCCTGTTTAAGAGGCTAATAATGAAGGCGACTTTGCCCGCTCAGTAGGGAATTGATGTCCCAACATCTCGAATGTGGATGGAGCATTGACTGTGAAGCCTCTGCACTTTCTTGGGGTCCCCATCAAAGCGATGAGGGGGGAGCGGCAGATGGCAGTGAAAGGTCCCGGTGAAGGAGAAGGGAGGGCGAGGCTGCCGGAGCAATTGCGCAGGTGAGACGGCACAGTCGCAGATGCGCGGTAGACGGAATGAAAGATTCTGCATCATGGCCAGAAGCTGGGGTAGATTCGCTGACTCTGATGGCGACAGCCGTCGCAACGGTTACCGGAAGTTCAGGCAGAGGTTACCCTGGCGGAATCCATGGCCTTAGTTCTGTACTGTAACGGGTTTGCGTGGATTCGCTGGTCCACCGCTAGTGTTGGTGTAAGCCACGCCAGGGAACGGCATGTCTATAAGTTAGTCCCCAGGTATTAACCAGAGCCGCCGCCGCAAAGCGGGATGGACTTGCTTGCGGCGTGTGTTCTTACCAAGTCATTACCCCTGACGTGACTTGCTAGCGATGGCGGCCGGGGTAGTGCCGTAGGTAGACAGAATACGTAATCGGAGCGGCATAGTCGGGGACAGGCCAGGGAGGTCGGGCAGGGTCGACGAGTTTGTGTTCTAGTGGACAGGCAGCGGTCAGGGCAGGCGCGCAAAAGCAAGAGTCAAGGAAACGTAGCGGAACGGGAACTTTTGGTACACGGATAATTCCGACAGGACTATGGAACTCTCAAGACTGCTAAACGCTCATCAACTAACTGGCACAAGGCACATCTTGTTGGGGCCGGGTGTTCCTTAAATAGGACCAGCGCCCAGCCAATAACCGATTACTGGCGGGCTGGCCCTCACTATTAAATCCAGACCAGCGTCGCAAGAAGCGCCTTAGGAAACGGGCACAAGCGCGGCGGCCGGAGAGACAGGAGGCAGCATTCACCGGAGCGTGGATGCGTCAAGTGCCGGTGCTCCAGGGAGCAGGGGGGTGGTGTCGCGGCAACCATCCCGGCACCACGCGCGTGGACACCGCCTGCGGGCCAGGGGGGAGGCGCCGTAGGGCGAGCGGTGCCGCGGCCCATTGACAGTTGTTGCTTGTCATTCTATGCTTATGCTATATTTGTTTTTTTAATAAAACTACAGTATGTGCTCTTTCCATATTTTTGTCGTGGCCACCATTATAGAAAAACTTATTATTATTCACAATACATGTTGCAAAACAAAGGGCAAGAATACTTCTAAGGGTAGAAAATATAATGATTATCTGAAAAAATATAATAAATAAAACGTAACCATTAAATGATCCATTTCAGGTGGCCACTTCATCTAACAATTGTTTTCACCAACCAGATTATGCAAATTATTTTCTGTTGTTGCTGCAATTTGTGAGAAATACTATGTTAATCATACTGACATCCATTACTTTAATTTATCAACTGTAAAAGAAATTTAAATTTATTATCAAATACTACCAAATATTACTATTTTTTTTTTAACTAAACATCTAATAAAGTATTTGCAATACATCAACTGTTTATTCCAGCACAATATAATCACACAACTATGCCTGGTATCTTAAAGGAACTCAAGGTTTAATAGATTACAAATTTAGCCTGAACCATGCTATTTGGTAGTCTTTTCATGCAGTCTTTACTTTTGCTGCATTTCTAAAGTGATGTCTACTGGGAAAGTGATTTAACTGAAAGAGAAAAAAATGTGTGTTTTCCTACACACTGGCTTGCAAAACCTTACCAAACTGTCAAGGTGACAATCCAAAACGATAATCAAAAGCACTTTTTACAAACCATCTTGTAAGTGCCGTAGGCAACTTTTCAATAAGACACTAACAAGTCCCAAAGAATAGGTTGTATTTAATATTTGATGCAATCAGAAATGTACACAATAAATGCTGAGCATATGTTGCACACCTCTACAGTCTTTGATACAGCAGTCAATCTTAAAGATGAAAAGTATAAATCTATACATGTGGCATGAAAAAGAGCATTTCCAGTTTCTTCTTGCCATTGATTATTTTCATAATATAGAGAAAACATATCTACATAGACTTATGTATTTTTTAGTGCATTTAAAAACACACATGAAAATCCAATGAAAACATTACGCATACTGTAACCCATGAGCCAGTTCTATTTCTTGTGCATTTTTTATTGTCCTGCACACTACACGTACTGGCATCAGCTATAAACAAAAAAATCTCCAGTACTGTGTAGAGGGCATATCCCAAAAAGCTAGTTTTTTTTAGATTATTTTGAGTTTAAACTTAGAAAATGGGGAGAAAGATGGGTCCTTATTATGGTGGTCATAGTTCTCAACACTTGGGAAAGCCTTTGGCTCAGACGACTGAGAAAAGGTTTTTTGGAGGACTTTGTAAAGACGGGCATCTAGACTGGAAATTTTTGTGTGGCACATGATTTTTTTGGGAGCGTTTGGGTTTTAAACAAACTTGACTTTAGATTTTTTAATTAGAAAAAAAAAATCAGGATTTGGGGATAATTTAAAAAAAAGGATGTAACCCACGCTAAATAAGTAGAGAATTTGATGAAATTTTCCAAAAGGGGGTTTCTTCCAAAAAATTTTCCCTTAAAATTTGCTAAAAAGTGTACATTTTTTATGTTTTTTGTTTTTTAAAAAAAAAAAAAGGAGTGGTTAGCGATCGGGGAAAAAGTTTTGGATGGTTTTTTATGCAAGTTCATGCAAAAAATTGTTCAGGATTAAACCAAAAATTCTATTGCAGAATGTGGTACAAAATAAGCAAAAAAGGGGGGTCTAAAAAAATTCTATGATGTAGCAAAAGATCAAACAGCATGAGCCCCTTAATAAATTCAGTGCGTCTTAGACAGCTTTCTTTTTTGCACTGTCTAGTTTTTAGACAGGAATAGAAATGTTCTTTCTGAGCACACGGGGCGTTGGAGGGAAAAAATGATTATAGACATTGGCAAAATGAAATTTCTCTCTAAAAAGAATATTATATTTATTTTTAAAGTTCTAGGTTTAAAAAAGCAAAAACAAACCCAAAGGGCAATACAATTTCACTATATATTTTTTGTGTCCTACAAGTTTTTATAATCTGTGAATAAACCCAAGAAAAAAGGTTTTTCCCTTTTTTTATTTGTGAGGGGTTTGTTTGACTTTATGTTAAAACTGACTGTTCTTCAAGGGTCAGAATGTGGTATGTATGGAGAATTCTTAAGCTCACCCAATAATAATATACCTGTTGTACAGATGAGACCGTCCCATTCACTGTATATGGTGTATTGTATCAACTCTAGGATCCCCATTATTATTATTATTATTATTATTTTTTTTTAAAGCGCCATTGTTTCCGGCCTGTACGTCGAGGGGGTTACTACTTTACATAAGTCAAACGAGTACAAAGAAATAAAAAATGACAATTTGGCACGACAGATGGAGAGAGGCCCTACCCGCGGTGTTACAATTTACAAGGAGGGGGAAAGAGACAGGGGGTGAGGGGAGAATGTCTGTGGAGGAATAGTGGGCAAATTTTGTGAAGGTTGTAGGCAAGTGAAAATGGGTTTTAGGTTACTTTTAAGCTGGTGAGAGTGGGGGGAGAGTTGATGTGTTGGTGGGGAGTGAGTTTCCCCAATGTGGGGGGGAAGCCGGGAGAATCTTGGGGCGTGTTGAGGGGTGATAAGGGGAAGCAAGGGGAAGGCCTGTGAGGAAGCTGGGGGGTGCTGGGGGAGATATTTGGAAATTGGGCGAGATGTATGGGGGAGAGGGTTATGGAGAGCCTTGTTGTCCTTAGTAGTTTAAAATTTAAATTGTGGGCAATGGGAACCATTTTAAGGGGGGTTGGCAGAGGGGGTCAGAGGGGTAGCGAAAGAGGTGGGTAAACGGCGGCGATTAAGGATGGATTGGAGGGGAATTTCCTAGCCACAAGAAATTTCTACAAAGGGGGTACAACATCCACAAATTTTTTTTTCAAGTTTAAATACATCAAAAATTTTTTTTTCCTTCCCCTTTTTATTTTTTTAAAATAAAATTTTTAATTACCCCCAATTTAATCCCAAAAGTTAACCTTACTTAAAAAAACAGGGGCAGGGGGGAATTATGGGGAAAAAAAATATGAGGGTTTCCGTTTTCTCTACTTTTTTTAGGAGACGGTTAAAAAAAAAATAGGGAAACGGCCCAAAAAGGGGAAAATAGGAATAAACTGGGCCCCGGGTTTTTTGATTGGTACATCGCATACAATTTGGAGTGAAAGCCGTGTATGCATGAGCTGGCCGGGCCAAGAGTTAGATGGAGAAGAGATGGGCCCAGGACTGTCCTTGGGGGAAACCGAAAAAGAAAAAAAACCGGGGGGAGGAGGGGAGCAAGAAAAAGGACGCTGAAAGTCCGATCAGTGAGGTAGGAGGAGACCAGGGAAATTGGCCAATCCCTGTAACCCG